>CAJZHU020000002.1:497734-565072 GCA_916048285.2 Bellardia pandia
CAGAAATATGCATCAACACCTAGGACATAAAATCTAAAATTGGATACAAGGATAATAATTCATAACACAATACATTTGGTAACGAGAGAAATTATACTTACTTAGTTTTCCAGTGGCCTGATAAACGACAAAAAGAAGTTTTAGCTGGCGATACTTTTTACAGCAGTATCTTAAAGTTTACAAGTTTAAGTGTTAGTATAATTTTTAATAACTCACTCTATTGCTCAAATTAAGACACCTGAAGAACGTTTACCACTAGTGCTCGGAAATGTATCTACACAGAATCTTTAAATATCTCATAATAGTTAATTATACAGAATTTGAAATACATGAAGAACGTGTACAACTGGTAAATATCTAATTATTTGTACTTGTTTGCCAATGGACGTCAATTGATATTTTCTGCCGGTCTTAATAGTGAGTTGTCAAATTAAGCAAATTATATAAAGTAATAAGTATAAGCCATTGCTTTACGGATGGAATAAGCAGCTTAAACTGGTGCATATTAACCAAGCAACTATAGCATTTGTCCGCTGGCTAAAATAATAATTTATGGAATTATCTTTAAAATACCTACTTTTAGTTTGGTTAAAATGTAAAGTATGGACAATGTTTGATCGATTAAGTAAATGATTCTGAGTCTTTTGGTATTTATTATCTCTAGAATTTTTCTGTATGGTAAAAGAAGAACGTGCCCCATTTTTATGGAGGTATCTTAAATCTTGCGATTGTAGTTTGATTACAAAGTTTGCATGAAATGAGGTGATGTATTAAGATCGAATTTAAGTATATTGTTTGAATTCAGTTCTTATTAATTCCTTGCAAAATATAGCCCAGGTGACAAATAACAAGTTATTTAAAAGAATTTACTTAATAAACATGATAAACATATATGGAAACATATAAATTAAATTTTTAACAATTTGTAAAATGGTAGCAATAAACACAAATCATTTGGTATTCGTAATAAATTTCCAACACATATTTTTATATCGCCAAACAGAAATAACTTTTTTATTTAATTGCATCTTCAACGACCCTTTTAAGTCCATTTTATAGTGTATAAATATCTATGAAATTAAGAAGTAAAATTAAGTTAGGACAAATAGAAAATCTTACAAAATATATCTCACTTTATGTTTACAGTTTTGTAATAATAATAATAGTAATAATTGGTACGTTTCTATTGGTCTTCCGATAGGCAATATACAATTCCAATTTCCATAACTATTTGCAAACTGTTTCTTTTATTTCTATCTTTATTTAATGCTTATATGTGGATGTGTTTCTAATCTGCAGAGGATGAGCAATGAACATATACATACATTGAGATTTTGTCTATTCAAATATTTGCTATATTTATTAAAAACACAAAATCGTTTTTAATTGAAAAAATGTTGCTTTCAAAATTCTTCAATTAGAGTTTGGAATTCATTTTAAGTTGCAAAATTTAGAAATTCTTAAGGAAATGATATTTATTGTGCGGAATAATCACATTTAACATTTAAAAATGTGTTAAAAATATGTTTTACAAAATTTATAAAGCTCAATTTATAGGTATTCTTTGAAAATACCTCTTTTTCACATACATATGTATATCCATATAATTTAATAATTTGCTAATACATATATCACTTTGAGGCAATGCAATTTAGTAATAAATTTCAGTGTCCTTAAACTCAAATAATTTAATTTCATATTTTTTTTAATATTAAACATGTAGTCAAAGAGTTAAATAATAATCATTTTATGTAATTAAAAAATGTAATAATATATTTGAATTAAAAAATCTTTTTAAAAACATGGACTATCTAATTATGAACTAAAGTCTCTTATAGAAAAAGTCGTTCTTTAATTACAACTTAAAAACAGGCAAATCTGGCATGTCTCTATACATAAATGTGTTCCTAAAACAGCTGTATAAACAAAAACATTTCATTGGTATATTTTTGTGTCAACAAACCATTTGATTGCTGTGGACAAAACAACAGATACAAAGTTAAAATTATTTAAAATTTTTTCGCAATTCATCTTTTAAAAACACAAAAAAGCAAAAGAACAATACTATGGACATTTGTATATAGCAATCAATACAAATAAAACGGATGCTGCCTTCTCAATGGAGACCACAAAAGATGCGTTAATAGTTCTCACTTTATTGGATAAATAGCAGCCTTAAATTAAGAACTTGTAAGTATATATGTAATTAGTTGTATATTTTGGACTTTAATTTATAATAAATGTCATTAACACCATTCAAGACGCTCAGTTGTTTAAAAATTCTATTGTTAGGACTTCAGAAATATGCATCAACACCTAGGACATAAAATCTAAAATTGGATACAAGGATAATAATTCATAACACAATACATTTGGTAACGAGAGAAATTATACTTACTTAGTTTTCCAGTGGCCTGATAAACGACAAAAAGAAGTTTTAGCTGGCGATACTTTTTACAGCAGTATCTTAAAGTTTACAAGTTTAAGTGTTAGTATAATTTTTAATAACTCACTCTATTGCTCAAATTAAGACACCTGAAGAACGTTTACCACTAGTGCTCGGAAATGTATCTACACAGATTCTTTAAATATCTCATAATAGTTAATTATACAGAATTTGAAATACATGAAGAACGTGTACAACTGGTAAATATCTAATTATTTGTACTTGTTTGCCAATGGACGTCAATTGATATTTTCTGCCGGTCTTAATAGTGAGTTGTCAAATTAAGCAAATTATATAAAGTAATAAGTATAAGCCATTGCTTTACGGATGGAATAAGCAGCTTAAACTGGTGCATATTAACCAAGCAACTATAGCATTTGTCCGCTGGCTAAAAGAATAATTTATGGAATTATCTTTAAAATACCTACTTTTAGTTTGGTTAAAATGTAAAGTATGGACAATGTTTGATCGATTAAGTAAATGATTCTGAGTCTTTTGGTATTTATTATCTCTAGAATTTTTCTGTATGGTAAAAGAAGAACGTGCCCCATTTTTATGGAGGTATCTTAAATCTTGCGATTGTAGTTTGATTACAAAGTTTGCATGAAATGAGGTGATGTATTAAGATCGAATTTAAGTATATTGTTTGAATTCAGTTCTTATTAATTCCTTGCAAAATATAGCCCAGGTGACAAATAACAAGTTATTTAAAAGAATTTACTTAATAAACATGATAAACATATATGGAAACATATAAATTAAATTTTTAACAATTTGTAAAATGGTAGCAATAAACACAAATCATTTGGTATTCGTAATAAATTTCCAACACATATTTTTATATCGCCAAACAGAAATAACTTTTTTATTTAATTGCATCTTCAACGACCCTTTTAAGTCCATTTTATAGTGTATAAATATCTATGAAATTAAGAAGTAAAATTAAGTTAGGACAAATAGAAAATCTTACAAAATATATCTCACTTTATGTTTACAGTTTTGTAATAATAATAATAGTAATAATTGGTATGTACGTTTCTATTGGTCTTCCGATAGGCAATATACAATTCCAATTTCCATAACTATTTGCAAACTGTTTCTTTTATTTCTATCTTTATGTAATGCTTATATGTGGATGTGTTTTTAATCTGCAGAGGATGAGCAATGAACATATACATACATTGAGATTTTGTCTATTCAAATATTTGATATATTTCTTAAAAACACAAAATCGTTTTTAATTGAAAAAATGTTGCTTTCAAAATTCTTCAATTAGAGTTTGGAATTCATTTTAAGTTGCAAAATTTAGAAATTCTTAAGGAAATGATATTTATTGTGCGGAATAATCACATTTAACATTTAAAAATGTGTTACAAATATGTTTTACAAAATTTATAAAGCTCAATTTATAGGTATTCTTTGAAAATACCTCTTTTTCACATATGTATATCCATATAATTTAATAATTTGCTAATATATCACTTTGAGGCAATGCAATTTAGTAATAAATTTCAGTGTCATTTCATATTTTTTTAAATATTAAACATGTAGTCAAAGAGTTAAATAATAATCATTTTATGTAATTAAAAAATGTAATAATATATTTGAATTAAAAAATCTTTTTAAAAACATGAACTATCTAATTATGAACTAAAGTCTCTTATAGAAAAAGTCGTTCTTTAATTACAACTTAAAAACAGGCAAATCTGGCATGTCTCTATACATAAATGTGTTCTTAAAACAGCTGTATAAACAAAAACATTTCATTGCTATATTTTTGTGTCAACAAACCATTTGATTGCTGTGGACAAAACAACAGATACAAAGTTAAAATTATTTAAAATTTTTTCGCAATTCATCTTTTAAAAACACAAAAAAGCAAAAGAACAATACTATGGACATTTGTATATAGCAATCAATACAAATAAAACGGATGCTGCCTTCTCAATGGAGACCACAAAAGATGCGTTAATATTTCTCACTTTATTGGATAAATAGCAGCCTTAAATTAAGAACTTGTAAGTATATATGTAATTAGTTGTATATTTTGGACTTTAATTTATAATAAATGTCATTAACACCATTCAAGACGCTCAGTTGTTTAAAAATTCTATTGTTAGGACTTCAGAAATATGCATCAACACCTAGGACATAAAATCTAAAATTGGATACAAGGATAATAATTCATAACACAATACATTTGGTAACGAGAGAAATTATACTTACTTAGTTTTCCAGTGGCCTGATAAACGACAAAAAGAAGTTTTAGCTGGCGATACTTTTTACAGCAGTATCTTAAAGTTTACAAGTTTAAGTGTTAGTATAATTTTTAATAACTCACTCTATTGCTCAAATTAAGACACCTGAAGAACGTTTACCACTAGTGCTCGGAAATGTATCTGCACAGATTCTTTAAATATCTCATAATAGTTAATTATACAGAATTTGAAATACATGAAGAACGTGTACAACTGGTAAATATCTAATTATTTGTACTTGTTTGCCAATGGACGTCAATTGATATTTTCTGCCGGTCTTAATAGTGAGTTGTCAAATTAAGCAAATTATATAAAGTAATAAGTATAAGCCATTGCTTTACGGATGGAATAAGCAGCTTAAACTGGTGCATATTAACCAAGCAACTATAACATTTGTCCGCTGGCTAAAAGAATAATTTATGGAATTATCTTTAAAATACCTACTTGTAGTTTGGTTAAAATGTAAAGTATGGACAATGTTTGATCGAGTAAGTAAATGATTCTGAGTCTTTTGGTATTTATTATCTCTAGATTTTTTCTGTATGGTAAAAGAAGAACGTGCCTCATTTTTATGGAGGTATCTTAAATCTTGCGATTGTAGTTTGATTACAAAGTTTGCATGAAATGAGGTGATGTATTAAGATCGAATTTAAGTATATCGTTTGAATTCAGTTCTTATTAATTCCTTGCAAAATGTAGCCCAGGTGACAAATAACAAGTTATTTAAAAGAATTTACTTAATAAACATGATAAACATATATGGAAACATATAAATTAAATTTTTAACAATTTGTAAAATGGTAGCAATAAACACAAATCATTTGGTATTCGTAATAAATTTCCAACACATATTTTTATATCGCCAAACAGAAATAACTTTTTTATTTAATTGCATCTTCAACGACCCTTTTAAGTCCATTTTAAAGTGTATAAATATCTATGAAATTAAGAAGTAAAATTAAGTTAGGACAATTAGAAAATCTTACAAAATATATCTCACTTTATGTTTACAGTTTTGTAATAATAATAATAGTAATAATTGGTACGTTTCTATTGGTCTTCCGATAGGCAATATACAATTCCAATTTCCATAACTATTTGCAAACTGTATAAAACCAGATTTCTCATTTTATTTCTATCTTTATTTAATGCTTATATGTGGATGTGTTTCTAATCTGCAGAGGATGAGCAATGAACATATACATACATTGAGATTTTGTCTATTCAAATATTTGCTATATTTCTTAAAAACACAAAATCGTTTTTAATTGAAAAAATGTTGCTTTCAAAATTCTTCAATTAGAGTTTGGAATTCATTTTAAGTTGCAAAATTTAGAAATTCTTAAGGAAATGATATTTATTGTGCGGAATAATCACATTTAACATTTAAAAATGTGTTAAAAATATGTTTTACAAAATTTATAAAGCTCAATTTATAGGTATTCTTTGAAAATACCTCTTTTTCACATATGTATATCCATATAATTTAATAATTTGCTAATATATCACTTTGAGGCAATGCAATTTAGTAATAAATTTCAGTGTCCTTAAACTCAAATAATTTAATTTCATATTTTTTTATATATTAAACATGTAGTCAAAGAGTTAAATAATAATCATTTTATGTAATTAAAAAATGTAATAATATATTTGAATTAAAAAATCTTTTTAAAAACATGGACTATCTAATTATGAACTAAAGTCTCTTATAGAAAAAGTCGTTCTTTAATTACAACTTAAAAACAGGCAAATCTGGCATGTCTCTATACATAAATGTGTTCCTAAAACAGCTGTATAAACAAAAACATTTCATTGGTATATTTTTGTGTCAACAAACCATTTGATTGCTGTGGACAAAACAACAGATACAAAGTTAAAATTATTTAAAATTTTTTCGCAATTCATCTTTTAAAAACACAAAAAAGCAAAAGAACAATACTATGGACATTTGTATATAGCAATCAATACAAATAAAACGGATGCTGCCTTCTCAATGGAGACCACAAAAGATGCGTTAATATTTCTCACTTTATTGGATAAATAGCAGCCTTAAATTAAGAACTTGTAAGTATATATGTAATTAGTTGTATATTTTGGACTTTAATTTATAATAAATGTCATTAACACCATTCAAGACGCTCAGTTGTTTAAAAATTCTATTGTTAGGACTTCAGAAATATGCATCAACACCTAGGACATAAAATCTAAAATTGGATACAAGGATAATAATTCATAACACAATACATTTGGTAACGAGAGAAATTATACTTACTTAGTTTTCCAGTGGCCTGATAAACGACAAAAAGAAGTTTTAGCTGGCGATACTTTTTACAGCAGTATCTTAAAGTTTACAAGTTTAAGTGTTAGTATAATTTTTAATAACTCACTCTATTGCTCAAATTAAGACACCTGAAGAACGTTTACCACTAGTGCTCGGAAATGTATCTACACAGAATCTTTAAATATCTCATAATAGTTAATTATACAGAATTTGAAATACATGAAGAACGTGTACAACTGGTAAATATCTAATTATTTGTACTTGTTTGCCAATGGACGTCAATTGATATTTTCTGCCGGTCTTAATAGTGAGTTGTCAAATTAAGCAAATTATATAAAGTAATAAGTATAAGCCATTGCTTTACGGATGGAATAAGCAGCTTAAACTGGTGCATATTAACCAAGCAACTATAGCATTTGTCCGCTGGCTAAAATAATAATTTATGGAATTATCTTTAAAATACCTACTTTTAGTTTGGTTAAAATGTAAAGTATGGACAATGTTTGATCGATTAAGTAAATGATTCTGAGTCTTTTGGTATTTATTATCTCTAGATTTTTTCTGTATGGTAAAAGAAGAACGTGCCCCATTTTTATGGAGGTATCTTAAATCTTGCGATTGTAGTTTGATTACAAAGTTTGCATGAAATGAGGTGATGTATTAAGATCGAATTTAAGTATATTGTTTGAATTCAGTTCTTATTAATTCCTTGCAAAATATAGCCCAGGTGACAAATAACAAGTTATTTAAAAGAATTTACTTAATAAACATGATAAACATATATGGAAACATATAAATTAAATTTTTAACAATTTGTAAAATGGTAGCAATAAACACAAATCATTTGGTATTCGTAATAAATTTCCAACACATATTTTTATATCGCCAAACAGAAATAACTTTTTTATTTAATTGCATCTTCAACGACCCTTTTAAGTCCATTTTATAGTGTATAAATATCTATGAAATTAAGAAGTAAAATTAAGTTAGGACAAGTAGAAAATCTTACAAAATATATCTCACTTTATGTTTACAGTTTTGTAATAATAATAATAGTAATAATTGGTACGTTTCTATTGGTCTTCCGATAGGCAATATACAATTCCAATTTCCATAACTATTTGCAAACTGTTTCTTTTATTTCTATCTTTATTTAATGCTTATATGTGGATGTGTTTCTAATCTGCAGAGGATGAGCAATGAACATATACATACATTGAGATTTTGTCTATTCAAATATTTGCTATATTTCTTAAAAACACAAAATCGTTTTTAATTGAAAAAATGTTGCTTTCAAAATTCTTCAATTAGAGTTTGGAATTCATTTTAAGTTGCAAAATTTAGAAATTCTTAAGGAAATGATATTTATTGTGCGGAATAATCACATTTAACATTTAAAAATGTGTTAAAAATATGTTTTACAAAATTTATAAAGCTCAATTTATAGGTATTCTTTGAAAATACCTCTTTTTCACATACATATGTATATCCATATAATTTAATAATTTGCTAATACATATATCACTTTGAGGCAATGCAATTTAGTAATAAATTTCAGTGTCCTTAAACTCAAATAATTTAATTTCATATTTTTTTTAATATTAAACATGTAGTCAAAGAGTTAAATAATAATCATTTTATGTAATTAAAAAATGTAATAATATATTTGAATTAAAAAATCTTTTTAAAAACATGGACTATCTAATTATGAACTAAAGTCTCTTATAGAAAAAGTCGTTCTTTAATTACAACTTAAAAACAGGCAAATCTGGCATGTCTCTATACATAAATGTGTTCCTAAAACAGCTGTATAAACAAAAACATTTCATTGGTATATTTTTGTGTCAACAAACCATTTGATTGCTGTGGACAAAACAACAGATACAAAGTTAAAATTATTTAAAATTTTTTCGCAATTCATCTTTTAAAAACACAAAAAAGCAAAAGAACAATACTATGGACATTTGTATATAGCAATCAATACAAATAAAACGGATGCTGCCTTCTCAATGGAGACCACAAAAGATGCGTTAATAGTTCTCACTTTATTGGATAAATAGCAGCCTTAAATTAAGAACTTGTAAGTATATATGTAATTAGTTGTATATTTTGGACTTTAATTTATAATAAATGTCATTAACACCATTCAAGACGCTCAGTTGTTTAAAAATTCTATTGTTAGGACTTCAGAAATATGCATCAACACCTAGGACATAAAATCTAAAATTGGATACAAGGATAATAATTCATAACACAATACATTTGGTAACGAGAGAAATTATACTTACTTAGTTTTCCAGTGGCCTGATAAACGACAAAAAGAAGTTTTAGCTGGCGATACTTTTTACAGCAGTATCTTAAAGTTTACAAGTTTAAGTGTTAGTATAATTTTTAATAACTCACTCTATTGCTCAAATTAAGACACCTGAAGAACGTTTACCACTAGTGCTCGGAAATGTATCTACACAGATTCTTTAAATATCTCATAATAGTTAATTATACAGAATTTGAAATACATGAAGAACGTGTACAACTGGTAAATATCTAATTATTTGTACTTGTTTGCCAATGGACGTCAATTGATATTTTCTGCCGGTCTTAATAGTGAGTTGTCAAATTAAGCAAATTATATAAAGTAATAAGTATAAGCCATTGCTTTACGGATGGAATAAGCAGCTTAAACTGGTGCATATTAACCAAGCAACTATAGCATTTGTCCGCTGGCTAAAAGAATAATTTATGGAATTATCTTTAAAATACCTACTTTTAGTTTGGTTAAAATGTAAAGTATGGACAATGTTTGATCGATTAAGTAAATGATTCTGAGTCTTTTGGTATTTATTATCTCTAGAATTTTTCTGTATGGTAAAAGAAGAACGTGCCCCATTTTTATGGAGGTATCTTAAATCTTGCGATTGTAGTTTGATTACAAAGTTTGCATGAAATGAGGTGATGTATTAAGATCGAATTTAAGTATATTGTTTGAATTCAGTTCTTATTAATTCCTTGCAAAATATAGCCCAGGTGACAAATAACAAGTTATTTAAAAGAATTTACTTAATAAACATGATAAACATATATGGAAACATATAAATTAAATTTTTAACAATTTGTAAAATGGTAGCAATAAACACAAATCATTTGGTATTCGTAATAAATTTCCAACACATATTTTTATATCGCCAAACAGAAATAACTTTTTTATTTAATTGCATCTTCAACGACCCTTTTAAGTCCATTTTATAGTGTATAAATATCTATGAAATTAAGAAGTAAAATTAAGTTAGGACAAATAGAAAATCTTACAAAATATATCTCACTTTATGTTTACAGTTTTGTAATAATAATAATAGTAATAATTGGTATGTACGTTTCTATTGGTCTTCCGATAGGCAATATACAATTCCAATTTCCATAACTATTTGCAAACTGTTTCTTTTATTTCTATCTTTATGTAATGCTTATATGTGGATGTGTTTTTAATCTGCAGAGGATGAGCAATGAACATATACATACATTGAGATTTTGTCTATTCAAATATTTGATATATTTCTTAAAAACACAAAATCGTTTTTAATTGAAAAAATGTTGCTTTCAAAATTCTTCAATTAGAGTTTGGAATTCATTTTAAGTTGCAAAATTTAGAAATTCTTAAGGAAATGATATTTATTGTGCGGAATAATCACATTTAACATTTAAAAATGTGTTACAAATATGTTTTACAAAATTTATAAAGCTCAATTTATAGGTATTCTTTGAAAATACCTCTTTTTCACATATGTATATCCATATAATTTAATAATTTGCTAATATATCACTTTGAGGCAATGCAATTTAGTAATAAATTTCAGTGTCATTTCATATTTTTTTAAATATTAAACATGTAGTCAAAGAGTTAAATAATAATCATTTTATGTAATTAAAAAATGTAATAATATATTTGAATTAAAAAATCTTTTTAAAAACATGAACTATCTAATTATGAACTAAAGTCTCTTATAGAAAAAGTCGTTCTTTAATTACAACTTAAAAACAGGCAAATCTGGCATGTCTCTATACATAAATGTGTTCTTAAAACAGCTGTATAAACAAAAACATTTCATTGCTATATTTTTGTGTCAACAAACCATTTGATTGCTGTGGACAAAACAACAGATACAAAGTTAAAATTATTTAAAATTTTTTCGCAATTCATCTTTTAAAAACACAAAAAAGCAAAAGAACAATACTATGGACATTTGTATATAGCAATCAATACAAATAAAACGGATGCTGCCTTCTCAATGGAGACCACAAAAGATGCGTTAATATTTCTCACTTTATTGGATAAATAGCAGCCTTAAATTAAGAACTTGTAAGTATATATGTAATTAGTTGTATATTTTGGACTTTAATTTATAATAAATGTCATTAACACCATTCAAGACGCTCAGTTGTTTAAAAATTCTATTGTTAGGACTTCAGAAATATGCATCAACACCTAGGACATAAAATCTAAAATTGGATACAAGGATAATAATTCATAACACAATACATTTGGTAACGAGAGAAATTATACTTACTTAGTTTTCCAGTGGCCTGATAAACGACAAAAAGAAGTTTTAGCTGGCGATACTTTTTACAGCAGTATCTTAAAGTTTACAAGTTTAAGTGTTAGTATAATTTTTAATAACTCACTCTATTGCTCAAATTAAGACACCTGAAGAACGTTTACCACTAGTGCTCGGAAATGTATCTGCACAGATTCTTTAAATATCTCATAATAGTTAATTATACAGAATTTGAAATACATGAAGAACGTGTACAACTGGTAAATATCTAATTATTTGTACTTGTTTGCCAATGGACGTCAATTGATATTTTCTGCCGGTCTTAATAGTGAGTTGTCAAATTAAGCAAATTATATAAAGTAATAAGTATAAGCCATTGCTTTACGGATGGAATAAGCAGCTTAAACTGGTGCATATTAACCAAGCAACTATAACATTTGTCCGCTGGCTAAAAGAATAATTTATGGAATTATCTTTAAAATACCTACTTGTAGTTTGGTTAAAATGTAAAGTATGGACAATGTTTGATCGAGTAAGTAAATGATTCTGAGTCTTTTGGTATTTATTATCTCTAGATTTTTTCTGTATGGTAAAAGAAGAACGTGCCTCATTTTTATGGAGGTATCTTAAATCTTGCGATTGTAGTTTGATTACAAAGTTTGCATGAAATGAGGTGATGTATTAAGATCGAATTTAAGTATATCGTTTGAATTCAGTTCTTATTAATTCCTTGCAAAATGTAGCCCAGGTGACAAATAACAAGTTATTTAAAAGAATTTACTTAATAAACATGATAAACATATATGGAAACATATAAATTAAATTTTTAACAATTTGTAAAATGGTAGCAATAAACACAAATCATTTGGTATTCGTAATAAATTTCCAACACATATTTTTATATCGCCAAACAGAAATAACTTTTTTATTTAATTGCATCTTCAACGACCCTTTTAAGTCCATTTTAAAGTGTATAAATATCTATGAAATTAAGAAGTAAAATTAAGTTAGGACAATTAGAAAATCTTACAAAATATATCTCACTTTATGTTTACAGTTTTGTAATAATAATAATAGTAATAATTGGTACGTTTCTATTGGTCTTCCGATAGGCAATATACAATTCCAATTTCCATAACTATTTGCAAACTGTATAAAACCAGATTTCTCATTTTATTTCAATCTTTATTTAATGCTTATATGTGGATGTGTTTCTAATCTGCAGAGGATGAGCAATGAACATATACATACATTGAGATTTTGTCTATTCAAATATTTGCTATATTTCTTAAAAACACAAAATCGTTTTTAATTGAAAAAATGTTGCTTTCAAAATTCTTCAATTAGAGTTTGGAATTCATTTTAAGTTGCAAAATTTAGAAATTCTTAAGGAAATGATATTTATTGTGCGGAATAATCACATTTAACATTTAAAAATGTGTTAAAAATATGTTTTACAAAATTTATAAAGCTCAATTTATAGGTATTCTTTGAAAATACCTCTTTTTCACATATGTATATCCATATAATTTAATAATTTGCTAATATATCACTTTGAGGCAATGCAATTTAGTAATAAATTTCAGTGTCCTTAAACTCAAATAATTTAATTTCATATTTTTTTATATATTAAACATGTAGTCAAAGAGTTAAATAATAATCATTTTATGTAATTAAAAAATGTAATAATATATTTGAATTAAAAAATCTTTTTAAAAACATGGACTATCTAATTATGAACTAAAGTCTCTTATAGAAAAAGTCGTTCTTTAATTACAACTTAAAAACAGGCAAATCTGGCATGTCTCTATACATAAATGTGTTCCTAAAACAGCTGTATAAACAAAAACATTTCATTGGTATATTTTTGTGTCAACAAACCATTTGATTGCTGTGGACAAAACAACAGATACAAAGTTAAAATTATTTAAAATTTTTTCGCAATTCATCTTTTAAAAACACAAAAAAGCAAAAGAACAATACTATGGACATTTGTATATAGCAATCAATACAAATAAAACGGATGCTGCCTTCTCAATGGAGACCACAAAAGATGCGTTAATATTTCTCACTTTATTGGATAAATAGCAGCCTTAAATTAAGAACTTGTAAGTATATATGTAATTAGTTGTATATTTTGGACTTTAATTTATAATAAATGTCATTAACACCATTCAAGACGCTCAGTTGTTTAAAAATTCTATTGTTAGGACTTCAGAAATATGCATCAACACCTAGGACATAAAATCTAAAATTGGATACAAGGATAATAATTCATAACACAATACATTTGGTAACGAGAGAAATTATACTTACTTAGTTTTCCAGTGGCCTGATAAACGACAAAAAGAAGTTTTAGCTGGCGATACTTTTTACAGCAGTATCTTAAAGTTTACAAGTTTAAGTGTTAGTATAATTTTTAATAACTCACTCTATTGCTCAAATTAAGACACCTGAAGAACGTTTACCACTAGTGCTCGGAAATGTATCTACACAGATTCTTTCAATATCTCATAATAGTTAATTATACAGAATTTGAAATACATGAAGAACGTGTACAACTGGTAAATATCTAATTATTTGTACTTGTTTGCCAATGGACGTCAATTGATATTTTCTGCCGGTCTTAATAGTGAGTTGTCAAATTAAGCAAATTATATAAAGTAATAAGTATAAGCCATTGCTTTACGGATGGAATAAGCAGCTTAAACTGGTGCATATTAACCAAGCAACTATAGTATTTGTCCGCTGGCTAAAAGAATAATTTATGGAATTATCTTTAAAATACCTACTTGTAGTTTGGTTAAAATGTAAAGTATGGACAATGTTTGATCGATTAAGTAAATGATTCTGAGTCTTTTGGTATTTATTATCTCTAGATTTTTTCTGTATGGTAAAAGAAGAACGTGCCCCATTTTTATGGAGGTATCTTAAATCTTGCGATTGTAGTTTGATTACAAAGTTTGCATGAAATGAGGTGATGTATTAAGATCGAATTTAAGTATATCGTTTGAATTCAGTTCTTATTAATTCCTTGCAAAATGCAGCCCAGGTGACAAATAACAAGTTATTTAAAAGAATTTACTTAATAAACATGATAAACATATATGGAAACATATAAATTAAATTTTTAACAATTTGTAAAATGGTAGCAATAAACACAAATCATTTGGTATTCGTAATAAATTTCCAACACATATTTTTATATCGCCAAACAGAAATAACTTTTTTATTTAATTGCATCTTCAACGACCCTTTTAAGTCCATTTTATAGTGTATAAATATCTATGAAATTAAGAAGTAAAATTAAGTTAGGACAAGTAGAAAATCTTACAAAATATATCTCACTTTATGTTTACAGTTTTGTAATAATAATAATAGTAATAATTGGTACGTTTCTATTGGTCTTCCGATAGGCAATATACAATTCCAATTTCCATAACTATTTGCAAACTGTTTCTTTTATTTCTATCTTTATTTAATGCTTATATGTGGATGTGTTTCTAATCTGCAGAGGATGAGCAATGAACATATACATACATTGAGATTTTGTCTATTCAAATATTTGCTATATTTCTTAAAAACACAAAATCGTTTTTAATTGAAAAAATGTTGCTTTCAAAATTCTTCAATTAGAGTTTGGAATTCATTTTAAGTTGCAAAATTTA
Organism: Bellardia pandia; assembly: GCA_916048285.2. Classification (NCBI taxonomy): domain Eukaryota; kingdom Metazoa; phylum Arthropoda; class Insecta; order Diptera; family Calliphoridae; genus Bellardia; species Bellardia pandia. The sequence goes on from CAJZHU020000002.1 coordinate 512,938, forward strand.
GAAATTCTTAAGGAAATGATATTTATTGTGCGGAATAATCACATTTAACATTTAAAAATGTGTTAAAAATATGTTTTACAAAATTTATAAAGCTCAATTTATAGGTATTCTTTGAAAATACCTCTTTTTCACATATGTATATCCATATATGTAATTTAATAATTTGCTAATATATCACTTTGAGGCAATGCAATTTAGTAATAAATTTCAGTGTCCTTAAACTCAAATAATTTAATTTCATATTTTTTTATATATTAAACATGTAGTCAAAGAGTTAAATAATAATCATTTTATGTAATTAAAAAATGTAATAATATATTTGAATTAAAAAATCTTTTTAAAAACATGAACTATCTAATTATGAACTAAAGTCTCTTATAGAAAAAGTCGTTCTTTAATTACAACTTAAAAACAGGCAAATCTGGCATGTCTCTATACATAAATGTGTTCTTAAAACAGCTGTATAAACAAAAACATTTCATTGCTATATTTTTGTGTCAACAAACCATTTGATTGCTGTGGACAAAACAACAGATACAAAGTTAAAATTATTTAAAATTTTTTCGCAATTCATCTTTTAAAAACACAAAAAAGCAAAAGAACAATACTATGGACATTTGTATATAGCAATCAATACAAATAAAACGGATGCTGCCTTCTCAATGGAGACCACAAAAGATGCGTTAATATTTCTCACTTTATTGGATAAATAGCAGCCTTAAATTAAGAACTTGTAAGTATATATGTAATTAGTTGTATATTTTGGACTTTAATTTATAATAAATGTCATTAACACCATTCAAGACGCTCAGTTGTTTAAAAATTCTATTGTTAGGACTTCAGAAATATGCATCAACACCTAGGACATAAAATCTAAAATTGGATACAAGGATAATAATTCATAACACAATACATTTGGTAACGAGAGAAATTATACTTACTTAGTTTTCCAGTGGCCTGATAAACGACAAAAAGAAGTTTTAGCTGGCGATACTTTTTACAGCAGTATCTTAAAGTTTACAAGTTTAAGTGTTAGTATAATTTTTAATAACTCACTCTATTGCTCAAATTAAGACACCTGAAGAACGTTTACCACTAGTGCTCGGAAATGTATCTGCACAGATTCTTTAAATATCTCATAATAGTTAATTATACAGAATTTGAAATACATGAAGAACGTGTACAACTGGTAAATATCTAATTATTTGTACTTGTTTGCCAATGGACGTCAATTGATATTTTCTGCCGGTCTTAATAGTGAGTTGTCAAATTAAGCAAATTATATAAAGTAATAAGTATAAGCCATTGCTTTACGGATGGAATAAGCAGCTTAAACTGGTGCATATTAACCAAGCAACTATAACATTTGTCCGCTGGCTAAAAGAATAATTTATGGAATTATCTTTAAAATACCTACTTGTAGTTTGGTTAAAATGTAAAGTATGGACAATGTTTGATCGAGTAAGTAAATGATTCTGAGTCTTTTGGTATTTATTATCTCTAGATTTTTTCTGTATGGTAAAAGAAGAACGTGCCTCATTTTTATGGAGGTATCTTAAATCTTGCGATTGTAGTTTGATTACAAAGTTTGCATGAAATGAGGTGATGTATTAAGATCGAATTTAAGTATATCGTTTGAATTCAGTTCTTATTAATTCCTTGCAAAATGTAGCCCAGGTGACAAATAACAAGTTATTTAAAAGAATTTACTTAATAAACATGATAAACATATATGGAAACATATAAATTAAATTTTTAACAATTTGTAAAATGGTAGCAATAAACACAAATCATTTGGTATTCGTAATAAATTTCCAACACATATTTTTATATCGCCAAACAGAAATAACTTTTTTATTTAATTGCATCTTCAACGACCCTTTTAAGTCCATTTTAAAGTGTATAAATATCTATGAAATTAAGAAGTAAAATTAAGTTAGGACAATTAGAAAATCTTACAAAATATATCTCACTTTATGTTTACAGTTTTGTAATAATAATAATAGTAATAATTGGTACGTTTCTATTGGTCTTCCGATAGGCAATATACAATTCCAATTTCCATAACTATTTGCAAACTGTATAAAACCAGATTTCTCATTTTATTTCTATCTTTATTTAATGCTTATATGTGGATGTGTTTCTAATCTGCAGAGGATGAGCAATGAACATATACATACATTGAGATTTTGTCTATTCAAATATTTGCTATATTTCTTAAAAACACAAAATCGTTTTTAATTGAAAAAATGTTGCTTTCAAAATTCTTCAATTAGAGTTTGGAATTCATTTTAAGTTGCAAAATTTAGAAATTCTTAAGGAAATGATATTTATTGTGCGGAATAATCACATTTAACATTTAAAAATGTGTTAAAAATATGTTTTACAAAATTTATAAAGCTCAATTTATAGGTATTCTTTGAAAATACCTCTTTTTCACATATGTATATCCATATAATTTAATAATTTGCTAATATATCACTTTGAGGCAATGCAATTTAGTAATAAATTTCAGTGTCCTTAAACTCAAATAATTTAATTTCATATTTTTTTATATATTAAACATGTAGTCAAAGAGTTAAATAATAATCATTTTATGTAATTAAAAAATGTAATAATATATTTGAATTAAAAAATCTTTTTAAAAACATGGACTATCTAATTATGAACTAAAGTCTCTTATAGAAAAAGTCGTTCTTTAATTACAACTTAAAAACAGGCAAATCTGGCATGTCTCTATACATAAATGTGTTCCTAAAACAGCTGTATAAGCAAAAACATTTCATTGGTATATTTTTGTGTCAACAAACCATTTGATTGCTGTGGACAAAACAACAGATACAAAGTTAAAATTATTTAAAATTTTTTCGCAATTCATCTTTTAAAAACACAAAAAAGCAAAAGAACAATACTATGGACATTTGTATATAGCAATCAATACAAATAAAACGGATGCTGCCTTCTCAATGGAGACCACAAAAGATGCGTTAATATTTCTCACTTTATTGGATAAATAGCAGCCTTAAATTAAGAACTTGTAAGTATATATGTAATTAGTTGTATATTTTGGACTTTAATTTATAATAAATGTCATTAACACCATTCAAGACGCTCAGTTGTTTAAAAATTCTATTGTTAGGACTTCAGAAATATGCATCAACACCTAGGACATAAAATCTAAAATTGGATACAAGGATAATAATTCATAACACAATACATTTGGTAACGAGAGAAATTATACTTACTTAGTTTTCCAGTGGCCTGATAAACGACAAAAAGAAGTTTTAGCTGGCGATACTTTTTACAGCAGTATCTTAAAGTTTACAAGTTTAAGTGTTAGTATAATTTTTAATAACTCACTCTATTGCTCAAATTAAGACACCTGAAGAACGTTTACCACTAGTGCTCGGAAATGTATCTGCACAGATTCTTTAAATATCTCATAATAGTTAATTATACAGAATTTGAAATACATGAAGAACGTTTACAACTGGTAAATATCTAATTATTTGTACTTGTTTGCCAATGGACGTCAATTGATATTTTCTGCCGGTCTTAATAGTGAGTTGTCAAATTAAGCAAATTATATAAAGTAATAAGTATAAGCCATTGCTTTACGGATGGAATAAGCAGCTTAAACTGGTGCATATTAACCAAGCAACTATAACATTTGTCCGCTGGCTAAAAGAATAATTTATGGAATTATCTTTAAAATACCTACTTGTAGTTTGGTTAAAATGTAAAGTATGGACAATGTTTGATCGAGTAAGTAAATGATTCTGAGTCTTTTGGTATTTATTATCTCTAGATTTTTTCTGTATGGTAAAAGAAGAACGTGCCTCATTTTTATGGAGGTATCTTAAATCTTGCGATTGTAGTTTGATTACAAAGTTTGCATGAAATGAGGTGATGTATTAAGATCGAATTTAAGTATATCGTTTGAATTCAGTTCTTATTAATTCCTTGCAAAATGTAGCCCAGGTGACAAATAACAAGTTATTTAAAAGAATTTACTTAATAAACATGATAAACATATATGGAAACATATAAATTAAATTTTTAACAATTTGTAAAATGGTAGCAATAAACACAAATCATTTGGTATTCGTAATAAATTTCCAACACATATTTTTATATCGCCAAACAGAAATAACTTTTTTATTTAATTGCATCTTCAACGACCCTTTTAAGTCCATTTTAAAGTGTATAAATATCTATGAAATTAAGAAGTAAAATTAAGTTAGGACAATTAGAAAATCTTACAAAATATATCTCACTTTATGTTTACAGTTTTGTAATAATAATAATAGTAATAATTGGTACGTTTCTATTGGTCTTCCGATAGGCAATATACAATTCCAATTTCCATAACTATTTGCAAACTGTATAAAACCAGATTTCTCATTTTATTTCTATCTTTATTTAATGCTTATATGTGGATGTGTTTCTAATCTGCAGAGGATGAGCAATGAACATATACATACATTGAGATTTTGTCTATTCAAATATTTGCTATATTTCTTAAAAACACAAAATCGTTTTTAATTGAAAAAATGTTGCTTTCAAAATTCTTCAATTAGAGTTTGGAATTCATTTTAAGTTGCAAAATTTAGAAATTCTTAAGGAAATGATATTTATTGTGCGGAATAATCACATTTAACATTTAAAAATGTGTTAAAAATATGTTTTACAAAATTTATAAAGCTCAATTTATAGGTATTCTTTGAAAATACCTCTTTTTCACATATGTATATCCATATAATTTAATAATTTGCTAATATATCACTTTGAGGCAATGCAATTTAGTAATAAATTTCAGTGTCCTTAAACTCAAATAATTTAATTTCATATTTTTTTATATATTAAACATGTAGTCAAAGAGTTAAATAATAATCATTTTATGTAATTAAAAAATGTAATAATATATTTGAATTAAAAAATCTTTTTAAAAACATGGACTATCTAATTATGAACTAAAGTCTCTTATAGAAAAAGTCGTTCTTTAATTACAACTTAAAAACAGGCAAATCTGGCATGTCTCTATACATAAATGTGTTCCTAAAACAGCTGTATAAACAAAAACATTTCATTGGTATATTTTTGTGTCAACAAACCATTTGATTGCTGTGGACAAAACAACAGATACAAAGTTAAAATTATTTAAAATTTTTTCGCAATTCATCTTTTAAAAACACAAAAAAGCAAAAGAACAATACTATGGACATTTGTATATAGCAATCAATACAAATAAAACGGATGCTGCCTTCTCAATGGAGACCACAAAAGATGCGTTAATATTTCTCACTTTATTGGATAAATAGCAGCCTTAAATTAAGAACTTGTAAGTATATATGTAATTAGTTGTATATTTTGGACTTTAATTTATAATAAATGTCATTAACACCATTCAAGACGCTCAGTTGTTTAAAAATTCTATTGTTAGGACTTCAGAAATATGCATCAACACCTAGGACATAAAATCTAAAATTGGATACAAGGATAATAATTCATAACACAATACATTTGGTAACGAGAGAAATTATACTTACTTAGTTTTCCAGTGGCCTGATAAACGACAAAAAGAAGTTTTAGCTGGCGATACTTTTTACAGCAGTATCTTAAAGTTTACAAGTTTAAGTGTTAGTATAATTTTTAATAACTCACTCTATTGCTCAAATTAAGACACCTGAAGAACGTTTACCACTAGTGCTCGGAAATGTATCTGCACAGATTCTTTAAATATCTCATAATAGTTAATTATACAGAATTTGAAATACATGAAGAACGTTTACAACTGGTAAATATCTAATTATTTGTACTTGTTTGCCAATGGACGTCAATTGATATTTTCTGCCGGTCTTAATAGTGAGTTGTCAAATTAAGCAAATTATATAAAGTAATAAGTATAAGCCATTGCTTTACGGATGGAATAAGCAGCTTAAACTGGTGCATATTAACCAAGCAACTATAACATTTGTCCGCTGGCTAAAAGAATAATTTATGGAATTATCTTTAAAATACCTACTTGTAGTTTGGTTAAAATGTAAAGTATGGACAATGTTTGATCGAGTAAGTAAATGATTCTGAGTCTTTTGGTATTTATTATCTCTAGATTTTTTCTGTATGGTAAAAGAAGAACGTGCCTCATTTTTATGGAGGTATCTTAAATCTTGCGATTGTAGTTTGATTACAAAGTTTGCATGAAATGAGGTGATGTATTAAGATCGAATTTAAGTATATCGTTTGAATTCAGTTCTTATTAATTCCTTGCAAAATGTAGCCCAGGTGACAAATAACAAGTTATTTAAAAGAATTTACTTAATAAACATGATAAACATACAAATATTACGGCCGTGCTCGTCGGTGGGGTGGATGATTTGTTCCCAAGTACATATTAAAAAAAAAAAATTATCGGAATCATTTACATAGATTTTACTTTAGGTAGCAAATATATATACATATATAATTTAATGAAATTCACAGTGTATACTAGAAGTGGTAAATGAATGAAGTGTAGCTTAAGATGGAACTTGCTACACTGTGCCTAAGCCCTCCCTCCATGCTGACAAAAATCAATATTGGCTGTCAGCCCAAAAAAAAAAAAAAAATAAAAAAAAAAAAAAAAACAACTAACTTAATCTACCCTTTATACTCCATATCATTAACTTCACTTTTCGTAAATCAAAAATTTCAAAATTTCATGTTTAAATCATTCTAATATATATATTAAGTTTATTAATATTAAAAATATTAGGTTTTAATTTTAATATTTATTATACTAAATGTCAATTATACAAAAAAAATAATAATAGGTCACGGTAAGTTAAATAATATTTTATATTTAAAACATCAAAGATGTCATAATCATGACATGTGATTATATGTTAAAATATATTAAAATCAGTTCGATTTTATTGAATGTAGAGTATTTTAAATGAATATAATATGAACAATAACAATAATATTTTTATAATAAAACAAAAAAAATTTAAAGAATATTACAACCCTTGTTGCAATTTGAAATTGAATATAAATTTTAGTGAATTATATGTTCATTTTATATTAATTTATATTTAAATTTGTTTATAATTAATTGTGAGAGTGTTCTTGAATATGGCTGATAAAATAATAATCAATAGGAAATAATAACACACTTACATTTATTTAAGTCCAACGATGTCAGCAGGCGCCGGATGACAGTAGACGTTTGCGAATATTATTTAAATTTGCTCAATCACAATTAATTTAAGAGAGTGTGAATTATGTTTTTATATATATATGTATATATGAGTGTGATTTGTGGATTATATATTATATAAATAATTAAATTTTTATCTAATACCGATCCACATTATTGTATATGTATTGTTTATGTTTCAAATCTTAGTTTTAATTATTAAGTGTAGTATAGTTTTAGGGTATTTTCAAATATTAATAAAAGTTATCTTAGGTGACCATATCAATTTTAACTACATATTGAAATTTAAAACATAAATTAGATTTTACAATAGAATTTAACCAAAAACAAATAAAAAAAATTAAAAGATTTCAGAAAATTTGATATTTAGGAATATTAGGAATTAAAGATATTAACAATTTAGAATTTAAAAGCAAAAATTTAGAATTTTGTGATTAAAGTTTTAAGATTAGATTATTAACACGTTAGTCTAAATATTAAGACCTGGTCACCTTAACAGACAATTGTAATTGAGTTTGAAAAGATTTAACCTTAACTGGATTAAACTGATTAATGGACACACGAAATTTCGACTCTATTTTATAGTTGGTCACAAAGTTTGATGTTGAATCTAACTTTTTTATTTAATTGCATCTTCAACGACCCTTTTAAGTCCATTTTAAAGTGTATAAATATCTATGAAATTAAGAAGTAAAATTAAGTTAGGACAATTAGAAAATCTTACAAAATATATCTCACTTTATGTTTACAGTTTTGTAATAATAATAATAGTAATAATTGGTACGTTTCTATTGGTCTTCCGATAGGCAATATACAATTCCAATTTCCATAACTATTTGCAAACTGTATAAAACCAGATTTCTCATTTTATTTCTATCTTTATTTAATGCTTATATGTGGATGTGTTTCTAATCTGCAGAGGATGAGCAATGAACATATACATACATTGAGATTTTGTCTATTCAAATATTTGCTATATTTCTTAAAAACACAAAATCGTTTTTAATTGAAAAAATGTTGCTTTCAAAATTCTTCAATTAGAGTTTGGAATTCATTTTAAGTTGCAAAATTTAGAAATTCTTAAGGAAATGATATTTATTGTGCGGAATAATCACATTTAACATTTAAAAATGTGTTAAAAATATGTTTTACAAAATTTATAAAGCTCAATTTATAGGTATTCTTTGAAAATACCTCTTTTTCACATATGTATATCCATATAATTTAATAATTTGCTAATATATCACTTTGAGGCAATGCAATTTAGTAATAAATTTCAGTGTCCTTAAACTCAAATAATTTAATTTCATATTTTTTTATATATTAAACATGTAGTCAAAGAGTTAAATAATAATCATTTTATGTAATTAAAAAATGTAATAATATATTTGAATTAAAAAATCTTTTTAAAAACATGGACTATCTAATTATGAACTAAAGTCTCTTATAGAAAAAGTCGTTCTTTAATTACAACTTAAAAACAGGCAAATCTGGCATGTCTCTATACATAAATGTGTTCCTAAAACAGCTGTATAAACAAAAACATTTCATTGGTATATTTTTGTGTCAACAAACCATTTGATTGCTGTGGACAAAACAACAGATACAAAGTTAAAATTATTTAAAATTTTTTCGCAATTCATCTTTTAAAAACACAAAAAAGCAAAAGAACAATACTATGGACATTTGTATATAGCAATCAATACAAATAAAACGGATGCTGCCTTCTCAATGGAGACCACAAAAGATGCGTTAATATTTCTCACTTTATTGGATAAATAGCAGCCTTAAATTAAGAACTTGTAAGTATATATGTAATTAGTTGTATATTTTGGACTTTAATTTATAATAAATGTCATTAACACCATTCAAGACGCTCAGTTGTTTAAAAATTCTATTGTTAGGACTTCAGAAATATGCATCAACACCTAGGACATAAAATCTAAAATTGGATACAAGGATAATAATTCATAACACAATACATTTGGTAACGAGAGAAATTTTACTTACTTAGTGTTCCAGTGGCCTGATAAACGACAAAAAGAAGTTTTAGCTGGCGATACTTTTTACAGCAGTATCTTAAAGTTTACAAGTTTAAGTGTTAGTATAATTTTTAATAACTCACTCTATTGCTCAAATTAAGACACCTGAAGAACGTTTACCACTAGTGCTCGGAAATGTATCTACACAGATTCTTTAAATATCTCATAATAGTTAATTATACAGAATTTGAAATACATGAAGAACGTGTACAACTGGTAAATATCTAATTATTTGTACTTGTTTGCCAATGGACGTCAATTGATATTTTCTGCCGGTCTTAATAGTGAGTTGTCAAATTAAGCAAATTATATAAAGTAATAAGTATAAGCCATTGCTTTACGGATGGAATAAGCAGCTTAAACTGGTGCATATTAACCAAGCAACTATAGCATTTGTCCCCTGGCTAAAAGAATAATTTATGGAATTATCTTTCAAATACCTACTTGTAGTTTGGTTAAAATGTAAAGTATGGACAATGTTTGATAGATTAAGTAAATGATTCTGAGTCTTTTGGTATTTATTATCTCTAGATTTTTTCTGTATGGTAAAAGAAGAACGTGCCCCATTTTTATGGAGGTATCTTAAATCTTGCGATTGTAGTTTGATTACAAAGTTTGCATGAAATGAGGTGATGTATTAAGATCGAATTTAAGTATATCGTTTGAATTCAGTTCTTATTAATTCCTTGCAAAATGTAGCCCAGGTGACAAATAACAAGTTATTTAAAAGAATTTACTTAATAAACATGATAAACATATATGGAAACATATAAATTAAATTTTTAACAATTTGTAAAATGGTAGCAATAAACACAAATCATTTGGTATTCGTAATAAATTTCCAACACATATTTTTATATCGTCAAACAGAAATAACTTTTTTATTTAATTGCATCTTCAACGACCCTTTTAAGTCCATTTTAAAGTGTATAAATATCTATGAAATTAAGAAGTAAAATTAAGTTAGGACAATTAGAAAATCTTACAAAATATATCTCACTTTATGTTTACAGTTTTGTAATAATAATAATAGTAATAATTGGTACGTTTCTATTGGTCTTCCGATAGGCAATATACAATTCCAATTTCCATAACTATTTGCAAACTGTATAAAACCAGATTTCTCATTTTATTTCTATCTTTATTTAATGCTTATATGTGGATGTGTTTCTAATCTGCAGAGGATGAGCAATGAACATATACATACATTGAGATTTTGTCTATTCAAATATTTGCTATATTTCTTAAAAACACAAAATCGTTTTTAATTGAAAAAATGTTGCTTTCAAAATTCTTCAATTAGAGTTTGGAATTCATTTTAAGTTGCAAAATTTAGAAATTCTTAAGGAAATGATATTTATTGTGCGGAATAATCACATTTAACATTTAAAAATGTGTTAAAAATATGTTTTACAAAATTTATAAAGCTCAATTTATAGGTATTCTTTGAAAATACCTCTTTTTCACATATGTATATCCATATAATTTAATAATTTGCTAATATATCACTTTGAGGCAATGCAATTTAGTAATAAATTTCAGTGTCCTTAAACTCAAATAATTTAATTTCATATTTTTTTATATATTAAACATGTAGTCAAAGAGTTAAATAATAATCATTTTATGTAATTAAAAAATGTAATAATATATTTGAATTAAAAAATCTTTTTAAAAACATGGACTATCTAATTATGAACTAAAGTCTCTTATAGAAAAAGTCGTTCTTTAATTACAACTTAAAAACAGGCAAATCTGGCATGTCTCTATACATAAATGTGTTCCTAAAACAGCTGTATAAACAAAAACATTTCATTGGTATATTTTTGTGTCAACAAACCATTTGATTGCTGTGGACAAAACAACAGATACAAAGTTAAAATTATTTAAAATTTTTTCGCAATTCATCTTTTAAAAACACAAAAAAGCAAAAGAACAATACTATGGACATTTGTATATAGCAATCAATACAAATAAAACGGATGCTGCCTTCTCAATGGAGACCACAAAAGATGCGTTAATATTTCTCACTTTATTGGATAAATAGCAGCCTTAAATTAAGAACTTGTAAGTATATATGTAATTAGTTGTATATTTTGGACTTTAATTTATAATAAATGTCATTAACACCATTCAAGACGCTCAGTTGTTTAAAAATTCTATTGTTAGGACTTCAGAAATATGCATCAACACCTAGGACATAAAATCTAAAATTGGATACAAGGATAATAATTCATAACACAATACATTTGGTAACGAGAGAAATTATACTTACTTAGTTTTCCAGTGGCCTGATAAACGACAAAAAGAAGTTTTAGCTGGCGATACTTTTTACAGCAGTATCTTAAAGTTTACAAGTTTAAGTGTTAGTATAATTTTTAATAACTCACTCTATTGCTCAAATTAAGACACCTGAAGAACGTTTACCACTAGTGCTCGGAAATGTATCTACACAGATTCTTTCAATATCTCATAATAGTTAATTATACAGAATTTGAAATACATGAAGAACGTGTACAACTGGTAAATATCTAATTATTTGTACTTGTTTGCCAATGGACGTCAATTGATATTTTCTGCCGGTCTTAATAGTGAGTTGTCAAATTAAGCAAATTATATAAAGTAATAAGTATAAGCCATTGCTTTACGGATGGAATAAGCAGCTTAAACTGGTGCATATTAACCAAGCAACTATAGTATTTGTCCGCTGGCTAAAAGAATAATTTATGGAATTATCTTTAAAATACCTACTTGTAGTTTGGTTAAAATGTAAAGTATGGACAATGTTTGATCGATTAAGTAAATGATTCTGAGTCTTTTGGTATTTATTATCTCTAGATTTTTTCTGTATGGTAAAAGAAGAACGTGCCCCATTTTTATGGAGGTATCTTAAATCTTGCGATTGTAGTTTGATTACAAAGTTTGCATGAAATGAGGTGATGTATTAAGATCGAATTTAAGTATATCGTTTGAATTCAGTTCTTATTAATTCCTTGCAAAATGCAGCCCAGGTGACAAATAACAAGTTATTTAAAAGAATTTACTTAATAAACATGATAAACATATATGGAAACATATAAATTAAATTTTTAACAATTTGTAAAATGGTAGCAATAAACACAAATCATTTGGTATTCGTAATAAATTTCCAACACATATTTTTATATCGCCAAACAGAAATAACTTTTTTATTTAATTGCATCTTCAACGACCCTTTTAAGTCCATTTTATAGTGTATAAATATCTATGAAATTAAGAAGTAAAATTAAGTTAGGACAAGTAGAAAATCTTACAAAATATATCTCACTTTATGTTTACAGTTTTGTAATAATAATAATAGTAATAATTGGTACGTTTCTATTGGTCTTCCGATAGGCAATATACAATTCCAATTTCCATAACTATTTGCAAACTGTTTCTTTTATTTCTATCTTTATTTAATGCTTATATGTGGATGTGTTTCTAATCTGCAGAGGATGAGCAATGAACATATACATACATTGAGATTTTGTCTATTCAAATATTTGCTATATTTCTTAAAAACACAAAATCGTTTTTAATTGAAAAAATGTTGCTTTCAAAATTCTTCAATTAGAGTTTGGAATTCATTTTAAGTTGCAAAATTTAGAAATTCTTAAGGAAATGATATTTATTGTGCGGAATAATCACATTTAACATTTAAAAATGTGTTAAAAATATGTTTTACAAAATTTATAAAGCTCAATTTATAGGTATTCTTTGAAAATACCTCTTTTTCACATATGTATATCCATATAATTTAATAATTTGCTAATATATCACTTTGAGGCAATGCAATTTAGTAATAAATTTCAGTGTCCTTAAACTCAAATAATTTAATTTCATATTTTTTTATATATTAAACATGTAGTCAAAGAGTTAAATAATAATCATTTTATGTAATTAAAAAATGTAATAATATATTTGAATTAAAAAATCTTTTTAAAAACATGGACTATCTAATTATGAACTAAAGTCTCTTATAGAAAAAGTCGTTCTTTAATTACAACTTAAAAACAGGCAAATCTGGCATGTCTCTATACATAAATGTGTTCCTAAAACAGCTGTATAAACAAAAACATTTCATTGGTATATTTTTGTGTCAACAAACCAAACAGCTGTATAAACAAAAACATTTCATTGGTATATTTTTGTGTCAACAAACCATTTGATTGCTGTGGACAAAACAACAGATACAAAGTTAAAATTATTTAAAATTTTTTCGCAATTCATCTTTTAAAAACACAAAAAAGCAAAAGAACAATACTATGGACATTTGTATATAGCAATCAATACAAATAAAACGGATGCTGCCTTCTCAATGGAGACCACAAAAGATGCGTTAATATTTCTCACTTTATTGGATAAATAGCAGCCTTAAATTAAGAACTTGTAAGTATATATGTAATTAGTTGTATATTTTGGACTTTAATTTATAATAAATGTCATTAACACCATTCAAGACGCTCAGTTGTTTAAAAATTCTATTGTTAGGACTTCAGAAATATGCATCAACACCTAGGACATAAAATCTAAAATTGGATACAAGGATAATAATTCATAACACAATACATTTGGTAACGAGAGAAATTATACTTACTTAGTTTTCCAGTGGCCTGATAAACGACAAAAAGAAGTTTTAGCTGGCGATACTTTTTACAGCAGTATCTTAAAGTTTACAAGTTTAAGTGTTAGTATAATTTTTAATAACTCACTCTATTGCTCAAATTAAGACACCTGAAGAACGTTTACCACTAGTGCTCGGAAATGTATCTACACAGATTCTTTCAATATCTCATAATAGTTAATTATACAGAATTTGAAATACATGAAGAACGTGTACAACTGGTAAATATCTAATTATTTGTACTTGTTTGCCAATGGACGTCAATTGATATTTTCTGCCGGTCTTAATAGTGAGTTGTCAAATTAAGCAAATTATATAAAGTAATAAGTATAAGCCATTGCTTTACGGATGGAATAAGCAGCTTAAACTGGTGCATATTAACCAAGCAACTATAGTATTTGTCCGCTGGCTAAAAGAATAATTTATGGAATTATCTTTAAAATACCTACTTGTAGTTTGGTTAAAATGTAAAGTATGGACAATGTTTGATCGATTAAGTAAATGATTCTGAGTCTTTTGGTATTTATTATCTCTAGATTTTTTCTGTATGGTAAAAGAAGAACGTGCCCCATTTTTATGGAGGTATCTTAAATCTTGCGATTGTAGTTTGATTACAAAGTTTGCATGAAATGAGGTGATGTATTAAGATCGAATTTAAGTATATCGTTTGAATTCAGTTCTTATTAATTCCTTGCAAAATGCAGCCCAGGTGACAAATAACAAGTTATTTAAAAGAATTTACTTAATAAACATGATAAACATATATGGAAACATATAAATTAAATTTTTAACAATTTGTAAAATGGTAGCAATAAACACAAATCATTTGGTATTCGTAATAAATTTCCAACACATATTTTTATATCGCCAAACAGAAATAACTTTTTTATTTAATTGCATCTTCAACGACCCTTTTAAGTCCATTTTATAGTGTATAAATATCTATGAAATTAAGAAGTAAAATTAAGTTAGGACAAGTAGAAAATCTTACAAAATATATCTCACTTTATGTTTACAGTTTTGTAATAATAATAATAGTAATAATTGGTACGTTTCTATTGGTCTTCCGATAGGCAATATACAATTCCAATTTCCATAACTATTTGCAAACTGTTTCTTTTATTTCTATCTTTATTTAATGCTTATATGTGGATGTGTTTCTAATCTGCAGAGGATGAGCAATGAACATATACATACATTGAGATTTTGTCTATTCAAATATTTGCTATATTTCTTAAAAACACAAAATCGTTTTTAATTGAAAAAATGTTGCTTTCAAAATTCTTCAATTAGAGTTTGGAATTCATTTTAAGTTGCAAAATTTAGAAATTCTTAAGGAAATGATATTTATTGTGCGGAATAATCACATTTAACATTTAAAAATGTGTTAAAAATATGTTTTACAAAATTTATAAAGCTCAATTTATAGGTATTCTTTGAAAATACCTCTTTTTCACATATGTATATCCATATAATTTAATAATTTGCTAATATATCACTTTGAGGCAATGCAATTTAGTAATAAATTTCAGTGTCCTTAAACTCAAATAATTTAATTTCATATTTTTTTATATATTAAACATGTAGTCAAAGAGTTAAATAATAATCATTTTATGTAATTAAAAAATGTAATAATATATTTGAATTAAAAAATCTTTTTAAAAACATGAACTATCTAATTATGAACTAAAGTCTCTTATAGAAAAAGTCGTTCTTTAATTACAACTTAAAAACAGGCAAATCTGGCATGTCTCTATACATAAATGTGTTCTTAAAACAGCTGTATAAACAAAAACATTTCATTGCTATATTTTTGTGTCAACAAACCATTTGATTGCTGTGGACAAAACAACAGATACAAAGTTAAAATTATTTAAAATTTTTTCGCAATTCATCTTTTAAAAACACAAAAAAGCAAAAGAACAATACTATGGACATTTGTATATAGCAATCAATACAAATAAAACGGATGCTGCCTTCTCAATGAAGACCACAAAAGATGCGTTAATATTTCTCACTTTATTGGATAAATAGCAGCCTTAAATTAAGAACTTGTAAGTATATATGTAATTAGTTGTATATTTTGGACTTTAATTTATAATAAATGTCATTAACACCATTCAAGACGCTCAGTTGTTTAAAAATTCTATTGTTAGGACTTCAGAAATATGCATCAACACCTAGGACATAAAATCTAAAATTGGATACAAGGATAATAATTCATAACACAATACATTTGGTAACGAGAGAAATTATACTTACTTAGTTTTCCAGTGGCCTGATAAACGACAAAAAGAAGTTTTAGCTGGCGATACTTTTTACAGCAGTATCTTAAAGTTTACAAGTTTAAGTGTTAGTATAATTTTTAATAACTCACTCTATTGCTCAAATTAAGACACCTGAAGAACGTTTACCACTAGTGCTCGGAAATGTATCTGCACAGATTCTTTAAATATCTCATAATAGTTAATTATACAGAATTTGAAATACATGAAGAACGTTTACAACTGGTAAATATCTAATTATTTGTACTTGTTTGCCAATGGACGTCAATTGATATTTTCTGCCGGTCTTAATAGTGAGTTGTCAAATTAAGCAAATTATATAAAGTAATAAGTATAAGCCATTGCTTTACGGATGGAATAAGCAGCTTAAACTGGTGCATATTAACCAAGCAACTATAACATTTGTCCGCTGGCTAAAAGAATAATTTATGGAATTATCTTTAAAATACCTACTTGTAGTTTGGTTAAAATGTAAAGTATGGACAATGTTTGATCGAGTAAGTAAATGATTCTGAGTCTTTTGGTATTTATTATCTCTAGATTTTTTCTGTATGGTAAAAGAAGAACGTGCCCCATTTTTATGGAGGTATCTTAAATCTTGCGATTGTAGTTTGATTACAAAGTTTGCATGAAATGAGGTGATGTATTAAGATCGAATTTAAGTATATCGTTTGAATTCAGTTCTTATTAATTCCTTGCAAAATGTAGCCCAGGTGACAAATAACAAGTTATTTAAAAGAATTTACTTAATAAACATGATAAACATATATGGAAACATATAAATTAAATTTTTAACAATTTGTAAAATGGTAGCAATAAACACAAATCATTTGGTATTCGTAATAAATTTCCAACACATATTTTTATATCGCCAAACAGAAATAACTTTTTTATTTAATTGCATCTTCAACGACCCTTTTAAGTCCATTTTAAAGTGTATAAATATCTATGAAATTAAGAAGTAAAATTAAGTTAGGACAATTAGAAAATCTTACAAAATATATCTCACTTTATGTTTACAGTTTTGTAATAATAATAATAGTAATAATTGGTACGTTTCTATTGGTCTTCCGATAGGCAATATACAATTCCAATTTCCATAACTATTTGCAAACTGTATAAAACCAGATTTCTCATTTTATTTCTATCTTTATTTAATGCTTATATGTGGATGTGTTTCTAATCTGCAGAGGATGAGCAATGAACATATACATACATTGAGATTTTGTCTATTCAAATATTTGCTATATTTCTTAAAAACACAAAATCGTTTTTAATTGAAAAAATGTTGCTTTCAAAATTCTTCAATTAGAGTTTGGAATTCATTTTAAGTTGCAAAATTTAGAAATTCTTAAGGAAATGATATTTATTGTGCGGAATAATCACATTTAACATTTAAAAATGTGTTAAAAATATGTTTTACAAAATTTATAAAGCTCAATTTATAGGTATTCTTTGAAAATACCTCTTTTTCACATATGTATATCCATATAATTTAATAATTTGCTAATATATCACTTTGAGGCAATGCAATTTAGTAATAAATTTCAGTGTCCTTAAACTCAAATAATTTAATTTCATATTTTTTTATATATTAAACATGTAGTCAAAGAGTTAAATAATAATCATTTTATGTAATTAAAAAATGTAATAATATATTTGAATTAAAAAATCTTTTTAAAAACATGGACTATCTAATTATGAACTAAAGTCTCTTATAGAAAAAGTCGTTCTTTAATTACAACTTAAAAACAGGCAAATCTGGCATGTCTCTATACATAAATGTGTTCCTAAAACAGCTGTATAAACAAACACATTTCATTGGTATATTTTTGTGTCAACAAACCATTTGATTGCTGTGGACAAAACAACAGATACAAAGTTAAAATTATTTAAAATTTTTTCGCAATTCATCTTTTAAAAACACAAAAAAGCAAAAGAACAATACTATGGACATTTGTATATAGCAATCAATACAAATAAAACGGATGCTGCCTTCTCAATGGAGACCACAAAAGATGCGTTAATATTTCTCACTTTATTGGATAAATAGCAGCCTTAAATTAAGAACTTGTAAGTATATATGTAATTAGTTGTATATTTTGGACTTTAATTTATAATAAATGTCATTAACACCATTCAAGACGCTCAGTTGTTTAAAAATTCTATTGTTAGGACTTCAGAAATATGCATCAACACCTAGGACATAAAATCTAAAATTGGATACAAGGATAATAATTCATAACACAATACATTTGGTAACGAGAGAAATTATACTTACTTAGTTTTCCAGTGGCCTGATAAACGACAAAAAGAAGTTTTAGCTGGCGATACTTTTTACAGCAGTATCTTAAAGTTTACAAGTTTAAGTGTTAGTATAATTTTTAATAACTCACTCTATTGCTCAAATTAAGACACCTGAAGAACGTTTACCACTAGTGCTCGGAAATGTATCTACACAGATTCTTTCAATATCTCATAATAGTTAATTATACAGAATTTGAAATACATGAAGAACGTGTACAACTGGTAAATATCTAATTATTTGTACTTGTTTGCCAATGGACGTCAATTGATATTTTCTGCCGGTCTTAATAGTGAGTTGTCAAATTAAGCAAATTATATAAAGTAATAAGTATAAGCCATTGCTTTACGGATGGAATAAGCAGCTTAAACTGGTGCATATTAACCAAGCAACTATAGTATTTGTCCGCTGGCTAAAAGAATAATTTATGGAATTATCTTTAAAATACCTACTTGTAGTTTGGTTAAAATGTAAAGTATGGACAATGTTTGATCGATTAAGTAAATGATTCTGAGTCTTGGTATTTATTATCTCTAGATTTTTTCTGTATGGTAAAAGAAGAACGTGCCCCATTTTCATGGAGGTATCTTAAATCTTGCGATTGTAGTTTGATTACAAAGTTTGCATGAAATGAGGTGATGTATTAAGATCGAATTTAAGTATATCGTTTGAATTCAGTTCTTATTAATTCCTTGCAAAATGCAGCCCAGGTGACAAATAACAAGTTATTTAAAAGAATTTACTTAATAAACATGATAAACATATATGGAAACATATAAATTAAATTTTTAACAGTTTGTAAAATGGTAGCAATAAACACAAATCATTTGGTATTCGTAATAAATTTCCAACACATATTTTTATATCGCCAAACAGAAATAACTTTTTTATTTAATTGCATCTTCAACGACCCTTTTAAGTCCATTTTATAGTGTATAAATATCTATGAAATTAAGAAGTAAAATTAAGTTAGGACAAGTAGAAAATCTTACAAAATATATCTCACTTTATGTTTACAGTTTTGTAATAATAATAATAGTAATAATTGGTACGTTTCTATTGGTCTTCCGATAGGCAATATACAATTCCAATTTCCATAACTATTTGCAAACTGTTTCTTTTATTTCTATCTTTATTTAATGCTTATATGTGGATGTGTTTCTAATCTGCAGAGGATGAGCAATGAACATATACATACATTGAGATTTTGTCTATTCAAATATTTGCTATATTTCTTAAAAACACAAAATCGTTTTTAATTGAAAAAATGTTGCTTTCAAAATTCTTCAATTAGAGTTTGGAATTCATTTTAAGTTGCAAAATTTAGAAATTCTTAAGGAAATGATATTTATTGTGCGGAATAATCACATTTAACATTTAAAAATGTGTTAAAAATATGTTTTACAAAATTTATAAAGCTCAATTTATAGGTATTCTTTGAAAATACCTCTTTTTCACATATGTATATCCATATAATTTAATAATTTGCTAATATATCACTTTGAGGCAATGCAATTTAGTAATAAATTTCAGTGTCCTTAAACTCAAATAATTTAATTTCATATTTTTTTATATATTAAACATGTAGTCAAAGAGTTAAATAATAATCATTTTATGTAATTAAAAAATGTAATAATATATTTGAATTAAAAAATCTTTTTAAAAACATGAACTATCTAATTATGAACTAAAGTCTCTTATAGAAAAAGTCGTTCTTTAATTACAACTTAAAAACAGGCAAATCTGGCATGTCTCTATACATAAATGTGTTCTTAAAACAGCTGTATAAACAAAAACATTTCATTGCTATATTTTTGTGTCAACAAACCATTTGATTGCTGTGGACAAAACAACAGATACAAAGTTAAAATTATTTAAAATTTTTTCGCAATTCATCTTTTAAAAACACAAAAAAGCAAAAGAACAATACTATGGACATTTGTATATAGCAATCAATACAAATAAAACGGATGCTGCCTTCTCAATGGAGACCACAAAAGATGCGTTAATATTTCTCACTTTATTGGATAAATAGCAGCCTTAAATTAAGAACTTGTAAGTATATATGTAATTAGTTGTATATTTTGGACTTTAATTTATAATAAATGTCATTAACACCATTCAAGACGCTCAGTTGTTTAAAAATTCTATTGTTAGGACTTCAGAAATATGCATCAACACCTAGGACATAAAATCTAAAATTGGATACAAGGATAATAATTCATAACACAATACATTTGGTAACGAGAGAAATTATACTTACTTAGTTTTCCAGTGGCCTGATAAACGACAAAAAGAAGTTTTAGCTGGCGATACTTTTTACAGCAGTATCTTAAAGTTTACAAGTTTAAGTGTTAGTATAATTTTTAATAACTCACTCTATTGCTCAAATTAAGACACCTGAAGAACGTTTACCACTAGTGCTCGGAAATGTATCTGCACAGATTCTTTAAATATCTCATAATAGTTAATTATACAGAATTTGAAATACATGAAGAACGTTTACAACTGGTAAATATCTAATTATTTGTACTTGTTTGCCAATGGACGTCAATTGATATTTTCTGCCGGTCTTAATAGTGAGTTGTCAAATTAAGCAAATTATATAAAGTAATAAGTATAAGCCATTGCTTTACGGATGGAATAAGCAGCTTAAACTGGTGCATATTAACCAAGCAACTATAACATTTGTCCGCTGGCTAAAAGAATAATTTATGGAATTATCTTTAAAATACCTACTTGTAGTTTGGTTAAAATGTAAAGTATGGACAATGTTTGATCGAGTAAGTAAATGATTCTGAGTCTTTTGGTATTTATTATCTCTAGATTTTTTCTGTATGGTAAAAGAAGAACGTGCCTCATTTTTATGGAGGTATCTTAAATCTTGCGATTGTAGTTTGATTACAAAGTTTGCATGAAATGAGGTGATGTATTAAGATCGAATTTAAGTATATCGTTTGAATTCAGTTCTTATTAATTCCTTGCAAAATGTAGCCCAGGTGACAAATAACAAGTTATTTAAAAGAATTTACTTAATAAACATGATAAACATATATGGAAACATATAAATTAAATTTTTAACAGTTTGTAAAATGGTAGCAATAAACACAAATCATTTGGTATTCGTAATAAATTTCCAACACATATTTTTATATCGCCAAACAGAAATAACTTTTTTATTTAATTGCATCTTCAACGACCCTTTTAAGTCCATTTTATAGTGTATAAATATCTATGAAATTAAGAAGTAAAATTAAGTTAGGACAAGTAGAAAATCTTACAAAATATATCTCACTTTATGTTTACAGTTTTGTAATAATAATAATAGTAATAATTGGTACGTTTCTATTGGTCTTCCGATAGGCAATATACAATTCCAATTTCCATAACTATTTGCAAACTGTTTCTTTTATTTCTATCTTTATTTAATGCTTATATGTGGATGTGTTTCTAATCTGCAGAGGATGAGCAATGAACATATACATACATTGAGATTTTGTCTATTCAAATATTTGCTATATTTCTTAAAAACACAAAATCGTTTTTAATTGAAAAAATGTTGCTTTCAAAATTCTTCAATTAGAGTTTGGAATTCATTTTAAGTTGCAAAATTTAGAAATTCTTAAGGAAATGATATTTATTGTGCGGAATAATCACATTTAACATTTAAAAATGTGTTAAAAATATGTTTTACAAAATTTATAAAGCTCAATTTATAGGTATTCTTTGAAAATACCTCTTTTTCACATATGTATATCCATATAATTTAATAATTTGCTAATATATCACTTTGAGGCAATGCAATTTAGTAATAAATTTCAGTGTCCTTAAACTCAAATAATTTAATTTCATATTTTTTTATATATTAAACATGTAGTCAAAGAGTTAAATAATAATCATTTTATGTAATTAAAAAATGTAATAATATATTTGAATTAAAAAATCTTTTTAAAAACATGAACTATCTAATTATGAACTAAAGTCTCTTATAGAAAAAGTCGTTCTTTAATTACAACTTAAAAACAGGCAAATCTGGCATGTCTCTATACATAAATGTGTTCTTAAAACAGCTGTATAAACAAAAACATTTCATTGCTATATTTTTGTGTCAACAAACCATTTGATTGCTGTGGACAAAACAACAGATACAAAGTTAAAATTATTTAAAATTTTTTCGCAATTCATCTTTTAAAAACACAAAAAAGCAAAAGAACAATACTATGGACATTTGTATATAGCAATCAATACAAATAAAACGGATGCTGCCTTCTCAATGGAGACCACAAAAGATGCGTTAATATTTCTCACTTTATTGGATAAATAGCAGCCTTAAATTAAGAACTTGTAAGTATATATGTAATTAGTTGTATATTTTGGACTTTAATTTATAATAAATGTCATTAACACCATTCAAGACGCTCAGTTGTTTAAAAATTCTATTGTTAGGACTTCAGAAATATGCATCAACACCTAGGACATAAAATCTAAAATTGGATACAAGGATAATAATTCATAACACAATACATTTGGTAACGAGAGAAATTATACTTACTTAGTTTTCCAGTGGCCTGATAAACGACAAAAAGAAGTTTTAGCTGGCGATACTTTTTACAGCAGTATCTTAAAGTTTACAAGTTTAAGTGTTAGTATAATTTTTAATAACTCACTCTATTGCTCAAATTAAGACACCTGAAGAACGTTTACCACTAGTGCTCGGAAATGTATCTGCACAGATTCTTTAAATATCTCATAATAGTTAATTATACAGAATTTGAAATACATGAAGAACGTTTACAACTGGTAAATATCTAATTATTTGTACTTGTTTGCCAATGGACGTCAATTGATATTTTCTGCCGGTCTTAATAGTGAGTTGTCAAATTAAGCAAATTATATAAAGTAATAAGTATAAGCCATTGCTTTACGGATGGAATAAGCAGCTTAAACTGGTGCATATTAACCAAGCAACTATAACATTTGTCCGCTGGCTAAAAGAATAATTTATGGAATTATCTTTAAAATACCTACTTGTAGTTTGGTTAAAATGTAAAGTATGGACAATGTTTGATCGAGTAAGTAAATGATTCTGAGTCTTTTGGTATTTATTATCTCTAGATTTTTTCTGTATGGTAAAAGAAGAACGTGCCTCATTTTTATGGAGGTATCTTAAATCTTGCGATTGTAGTTTGATTACAAAGTTTGCATGAAATGAGGTGATGTATTAAGATCGAATTTAAGTATATCGTTTGAATTCAGTTCTTATTAATTCCTTGCAAAATGTAGCCCAGGTGACAAATAACAAGTTATTTAAAAGAATTTACTTAATAAACATGATAAACATATATGGAAACATATAAATTAAATTTTTAACAATTTGGAAAATGGTAGCAATAAACACAAATCATTTGGTATTCGTAATAAATTTCCAACACATATTTTTATATCGCCAAACAGAAATAACTTTTTTATTTAATTGCATCTTCAACGACCCTTTTAAGTCCATTTTAAAGTGTATAAATATCTATGAAATTAAGAAGTAAAATTAAGTTAGGACAATTAGAAAATCTTACAAAATATATCTCACTTTATGTTTACAGTTTTGTAATAATAATAATAGTAATAATTGGTACGTTTCTATTGGTCTTCCGATAGGCAATATACAATTCCAATTTCCATAACTATTTGCAAACTGTTTCTTTTATTTCTATCTTTATTTAATGCTTATATGTGGATGTGTTTCTAATCTGCAGAGGATGAGCAATGAACATATACATACATTGAGATTTTGTCTATTCAAATATTTGCTATATTTCTTAAAAACACAAAATCGTTTTTAATTGAAAAAATGTTGCTTTCAAAATTCTTCAATTAGAGTTTGGAATTCATTTTAAGTTGCAAAATTTAGAAATTCTTAAGGAAATGATATTTATTGTGCGGAATAATCACATTTAACATTTAAAAATGTGTTAAAAATATGTTTTACAAAATTTATAAAGCTCAATTTATAGGTATTCTTTGAAAATACCTCTTTTTCACATATGTATATCCATATAATTTAATAATTTGCTAATATATCACTTTGAGGCAATGCAATTTAGTAATAAATTTCAGTGTCCTTAAACTCAAATAATTTAATTTCATATTTTTTTATATATTAAACATGTAGTCAAAGAGATAAATAATAATCATTTTATGTAATTAAAAAATGTAATAATATATTTGAATTAAAAAATCTTTTTAAAAACATGGACTATCTAATTATGAACTAAAGTCTCTTATAGAAAAAGTCGTTCTTTAATTACAACTTAAAAACAGGCAAATCTGGCATGTCTCTATACATAAATGTGTTCCTAAAACAGCTGTATAAACAAAAACATTTCATTGCTATATTTTTGTGTCAACAAACCATTTGATTGCTGTGGACAAAACAACAGATACAAAGTTAAAATTATTTAAAATTTTTTCGCAATTCATCTTTTAAAAACACAAAAAAGCAAAAGAACAATACTATGGACATTTGTATATAGCAATCAATACAAATAAAACGGATGCTGCCTTCTCAATGGAGACCACAAAAGATGCGTTAATATTTCTCACTTTATTGGATAAATAGCAGCCTTAAATTAAGAACTTGTAAGTATATATGTAATTAGTTGTATATTTTGGACTTTAATTTATAATAAATGTCATTAACACCATTCAAGACGCTCAGTTGTTTAAAAATTCTATTGTTAGGACTTCAGAAATATGCATCAACACCTAGGACATAAAATCTAAAATTGGATACAAGGATAATAATTCATAACACAATACATTTGGTAACGAGAGAAATTATACTTACTTAGTTTTCCAGTGGCCTGATAAACGACAAAAAGAAGTTTTAGCTGGCGATACTTTTTACAGCAGTATCTTAAAGTTTACAAGTTTAAGTGTTAGTATAATTTTTAATAACTCACTCTATTGCTCAAATTAAGACACCTGAAGAACGTTTACCACTAGTGCTCGGAAATGTATCTACACAGATTCTTTAAATATCTCATAATAGTTAATTATACAGAATTTGAAATACATGAAGAACGTGTACAACTGGTAAATATCTAATTATTTGTACTTGTTTGCCAATGGACGTCAATTGATATTTTCTGCCGGTCTTAATAGTGAGTTGTCAAATTAAGCAAATTATATAAAGTAATAAGTATAAGCCATTGCTTTACGGATGGAATAAGCAGCTTAAACTGGTGCATATTAACCAAGCAACTATAGCATTTGTCCGCTGGCTAAAAGAATAATTTATGGAATTATCTTTAAAATACCTACTTTTAGTTTGGTTAAAATGTAAAGTATGGACAATGTTTGATCGATTAAGTAAATGATTCTGAGTCTTTTGGTATTTATTATCTCTAGAATTTTTCTGTATGGTAAAAGAAGAACGTGCCCCATTTTTATGGAGGTATCTTAAATCTTGCGATTGTAGTTTGATTACAAAGTTTGCATGAAATGAGGTGATGTATTAAGATCGAATTTAAGTATATTGTTTGAATTCAGTTCTTATTAATTCCTTGCAAAATATAGCCCAGGTGACAAATAACAAGTTATTTAAAAGAATTTACTTAATAAACATGATAAACATATATGGAAACATATAAATTAAATTTTTAACAATTTGTAAAATGGTAGCAATAAACACAAATCATTTGGTATTCGTAATAAATTTCCAACACATATTTTTATATCGCCAAACAGAAATAACTTTTTTATTTAATTGCATCTTCAACGACCCTTTTAAGTCCATTTTATAGTGTATAAATATCTATGAAATTAAGAAGTAAAATTAAGTTAGGACAAATAGAAAATCTTACAAAATATATCTCTCTTTATGTTTACAGTTTTGTAATAATAATAATAGTCATAATTGGTACGTTTCTATTGGTCTTCCGATAGGCAATATACAGTTCCAATTTCCATAACTATTTGCAAACTGTATAAAACCAGATTTCTCATTTTATTTCTATCTTTATTTAATGCTTATATGTGGATGTGTTTCTAATCTGCAGAGGATGAGCAATGAACATATACATACATTGAGATTTTGTCTATTCAAATATTTGCTATATTTCTTAAAAACACAAAATCGTTTTTAATTGAAAAAATGTTGCTTTCAAAATTCTTCAATTAGAGTTTGGAATTCATTTTAAGTTGCAAAATTTAGAAATTCTTAAGGAAATGATATTTATTGTGCGGAATAATCACATTTAACATTTAAAAATGTGTTAAAAATATGTTTTACAAAATTTATAAAGCTCAATTTATAGGTATTCTTTGAAAATACCTCTTTTTCACATATGTATATCCATATAATTTAATAATTTGCTAATATATCACTTTGAGGCAATGCAATTTAGTAATAAATTTCAGTGTCCTTAAACTCAAATAATTTAATTTCATATTTTTTTAAATATTAAACATGTAGTCAAAGAGTTAAATAATAATCATTTTATGTAATTAAAAAATGTAATTAAATGAGAATTTTTCCTCTTGCGAGTACTATTGTAAAAACTTTTTATAAAAATTTTCTTATTCGAAGATTTACTTCTAGTTAAATATAAAAGAATTTGAAATTTATTTTTGTATATCCCTGTTAAATGTTCTACATAGCTTTCCGTTGGAAAACGTAAATGCAAAAACATACAGAAATATACAAAGAGACACTAGCAAAATGTAATGCATTTTCTGGCCTGCTAAAGCCTTCGTCAGCATTCTTTGTGTCTATTGGTGTTAATTTTCAAACCTCTTATATTCAACTTTTTAAATTAACTAAATGAGAATTTTTCCTCTTGCGAGTACTATTGTAAAAACTTTTTATAAAAATTTTCTTATTCGAAGATTTACTTCTAGTTAAATATAAAAGAATTTGAAATTTATTTTTGTATATCCCTGTTAAATGTTCTACATAGCTTTCCGTTGGAAAACGTAAATGCAAAAACATACAGAAATATACAAAGAGACACTAGCAAAATGTAATGCATTTTCTGGCCTGCTAAAGCCTTCGTCAGCATTCTTTGTGTCTATTGGTGTTAATTTTCAAACCTCTTATATTCAACTTTTTAAATTAACTAAATGAGAATTTTTCCTCTTGCGAGTACTATTGTAAAAACTTTTTATAAAAATTTTCTTATTCGAATATTTACTTCTAGTTAAATATAAAAGAATTTGAAATTTATTTTTGTACTAGCTAAACCCGGTGTGCTTTGCTAACCCCCCCCCCCCCCGGTCATAAAATAAAATAAAACTTATTTATATATTTACAAACATTTATTTATTTAATTTTAATGTATTTATTGCAATGCTTTAGGCGAGACCATGCCCCTTTGTCCACTTACATAGTCAAGAATTTATTATTTCGTAAGAATATCCTGTTGTGAAAATTTAATGACGATCGGTCCAGTAGTTAAGACTATATTACGATGTTTAATTTTCCTAAAAAGGGGCGTGGTCCCACTCACTTTTCTCCTGGTACGTATTCCTAATTATGCCAATACCATATGTACCAAATATCACCGACGTACTTAAAAAAATGCCCAAAATATGGCGGCTTAAATTTGTGGGTTATATGGGCGGTGCCACCCCCGTTTGTACAATCAAAACTTCATATAGCCTATTATTCCTTCCAGAGTCACAGTAACATGCTGTAAAAATTTCAGGCAGATTGGTCCAAGGGTTTGGCCTCCTATTAAGCACAAACATACAGACACACATTCATTTATATATATATAGATTAAAAGCAATATAATTTAAGGTGAAATGGGGCGAAAAATGGGGATTTGGTAATAAAAAAATGTATGTAGTTAAAAAGTATATAAAACTTTAGGTAAATACATATTACAAAAAAAGTATTTTGTATAGCAAACATTGTTAGTGGTATAAGTAAGTATCTGAATTAAAAAAGGCGGCGATGAAGTAGGCGTGGTTCATAGTTATATGGCGACGTTAACAATATTAAGAGCAATATACTACCAAATAAAAAAAAAATACGTTGGAATGAACAAATTTGTATAGAGAACAAAAAGTATAAAACTTTCAAAAATTTGGCGTAAAAAGGGGCATGAAAGGGGCGTGGCTTAAGAAATCTTTATTTTTACCTCGCCTGGAGTATATAATGTGTATACAATTTGAAGTAAATCTGTTAAAAACTATATGGGAGCAATTACATAATTTTTAAAAAGTGGGCGTAAAAATGGGCGTGGTCAAAAAAAGTACCCTATTAATCATACCAGAGTCCCAGTTAAATGCTGTGAAAATTTCAAAAATATCGGTCCAGAGGTTTGGTCTCCAATTACAATATTTTAAAAAAGTGGGCGTAAAAGTGGGCGTGGTAAAAAAAGTACCCTACCTCGCCTGGAGTATATAATGTGTATACAATTTGAAGTAAATCTGTTAAAAACTATATGGGAGCAATTACATAATTTTTAAAAAATGGGCGTGGTAAAAAAAAAGTACCCTATTATTCCTTCCAGAGTCACAGTAACATGCTGTGAAAATTTCATCAAAATCGGCTCAGCCGTTTTGGAGTCTATACGTTACATACATACATACATACATACATACATTGAATTTTATATATATAGATGTAGATTAAAAGCAATATAATTTAAGGTGAAATGGGGTGAAAAATGGGGATTTGGTAATAAAAAAATGTATGTAGTTAAAAAGTATATAAAACTTTAGGTAAATACATATTACAAAAAAAGTATTTTGTATAGCAAACATTGTTAGTGGTATAAGTAAGTATCTGAATTAAAAAAAGGGGGCGATGAAGTAGGCGTGGTTCATAGTTATATGGCGACGTTAACAGTATTAAGAGCAATATACTACCAAATAAAAAAAATACGTTGGAATGAACAAATTTGTATAGAGAACAAAAAGTATAAAACTTTCAAAAATTTGGCGTGAAAAGGGGCTTGAAAGGGGCGTGGCTTAAGAAATCTTTATTTTTACCTCGCCTAGAGTATATAATGTGTATACAATTTGAAGTAAATCTGTTAAAAACTATATGGGAGCAATTACATAATTTTTAAAAAGTGGGCGTAAAAATGGGCGTGGTAAAAAAAGTACCCTATTAATCATACCAGAGTCCCAGTTAAATGCTGTGAAAATTTCAAAAATATCGGTCCAAAGGTTTGGTCTTCAATTACAATATTTTAAAAAAGTGGGCGTAAAAGTGGGCGTGGTAAAAAAAAGTACCCCATTATTCCTTCCAGAGTCACAGTAACATGCTGTGAAAATTTCATCAAAATCGGCTCAGCCGTTTTGGAGTCTATACGTTACATACATACATACATACATACATTGAATTTTATATATATAGATATATAGATTAAAAGCAATATAATTTAAGGTGAAATGGGGCGAAAAATGGGGATTTGGTAATAAAACAATGTATGTAGTTAAAAAGTATATAAAACTTTAGGTAAATACATATTACAAAAAAAGTATTTTGTATAGCAAACATTGTTAGTGGTATACGTAAGTATCTGAATTAAAAAAGGGGGCGATGAAGTAGGCGTGGTTCATAGTTATATGGCGACGTTAACAGTATTAAGAGCAATATACTACCAAATAAAAAAAATACGTTGGAATGAACAAATTTGTATAGAGAACAAAAAGTATAAAACTTTCAAAAATTTGACGTGAAAAGGGGCGTGAAAGGGGCGTGGCTTAAGAAATCTTTATTTTTACCTCGCCTGGAGTATATAATGTGTATACAATTTGAAGTAAATCTGTTAATAACTATATGGGAGCAATTACATAATTTTTAAAAAGTGGGCGTAAAAATGGGCGTGGTCAAAAAAAAAGTACCCTATTAATCATACCAGAGTCCCAGTTAAATGCTGTGAAAATTTCAAAAATATCGGTCCAAAGGTTTGGTCTTCAATTACAATATTTTAAAAAAGTGGGCGTAAAAGTGGGCGTGGTAAAAAAAGTACCCTATTATTCCTTCCAGAGTCACAGTAACATGCTGTGAAAATTTCATCAAAATCGGCTCAGCCGTTTTGGAGTCTATACGTTACATACATACATACATACATACATTGAACTTTATATATATAGATTAGGGTGCGCCTTATTTTTCAACTTGCGAAATTGTACCGTAACTCCCCCTAGAAATGTTCTCCGTAAGAAAAAAGTATGTTGTGTCAAATTTTCCAGACTTAAAATTACTTTTGTCTATTTTAGTCCAAGAATTTCTAAATCTATGAAATATTTTGACATTAGGACCCGAAGATGTTAATATTTTTGCATCAAAGACACTCCGCAAAAGTATTTCGAATATGTGATGACGACATGGATAATACAGAAGATCTTTGTTTAGTTTTTGTTCTAAAAGCACACATGCGCCTTGTATTCGTCCTGTGTTCGATGCGGTGGTATCGAAGCACAGGGCTTCCACTTTTTCATCAAGATCCCATTCTTTGAGCAAGTCAAAGACAGTCGTTGCTTGCTGCATTCCCGTAGCTGAAGTTATTGCTGGGACTCCGAGTAGCTGCTCTGTCCCATTAAAAGATAGAACTACAGGTAGACGATCAATATGTTCCCTACCCATCAATGATGGCAACATTTTACCATCCCAATGAACAGTTACTGCCTTAATTTCTTTGTTTTTAAATGATTCGCGGATTTTTTTGGCTGAATCAAATCGAAACTTTGTACGGGATCGGCGAATTGAGGTGCTATTTATAATTAAATCGCTAACGTTATGTTGCAACGCTTCCGCAGTTGCTATAAGAATTCGAACAGCGTCGCGGTCACTTATTTAACACCTATCTAATACTGACACAAGCTTTGGAGTGATAAAATTATATCTACCTCGTTTTCTTCGTGAAGTACTAGGACCTACTTCACTTGGTGACTCTGGAGATTGTTCCACTTCACAATCTTCAATAGTCTCTTCATCACTAGACTGCCATTGGACGGTTTCAAATTGATCTATAAATTTTTTTTTAAAATATTGCAGAATAATGTTAATCTCACTGTAAAAATATTATTATATACAAATAAAACTGAGGACTTGCAAGTGAAGGCTTGACTGAAATCGTCTACACCTTCAATATTTACCTTGCAATACGACTGTATGTTTCTCGTTTAAACGTTGTTTTTTCTCCTCCTGAAGGGATTTTTCCTTTTCTTTTTTTGCCAAGTTGGAGTCACAACCTATCATTGCACCAGGTCTTCCTTTTTTTTCTTTGATTTGTTAAAAAAAGCTTATCTTCTTCCAGAGTTATAATATTCAATGCATCGGCATATGCAACATCAAACAAATCATCAAGTTTATCTACAAATTCTTTTTCATGTGTTTCCTGGAGTACTGTCCGGCGTTTCGAACTTGTTTGCAAGTTTCTCCATTCTAAATACAAAGCTTCAACTTTTAAGACACACTTGTCAAAAGATCTAACTGGTATTCGTGCTTTGTTCCATAAAACTTCTACCTCTTTCACTACAAGGGAAGCACTAGCCCGCAACTCTAGTTTTACTTTTCGCATATTGTAGAATAAAACACGCAAAACTTGACCATTTGAAGGCAATTTAGCACCGAACTGCTCTTGTCGTCTTATATTCATATTTATTCAATCTTAATTGTTTTCTCGCTTTATTTCTTGTACAAAAACGTTTTTTTTTATTGAATATGCGCTTACATACGTTACCATTCAACACAAATTTAATTTAATCTAAGTGCGTTTGTTTTTATTTGAGAATTCCCCGAACTTTAAAAGCCGCCAGATTTAATTGACCACAAACGATAAATTACATTTGCTGGTAAAATCTCGATGTTCTTAAAATAAAAACACCTATTTTTATAGTATGACTTAACTGTTTTCTCATTATTATTATTTTGACAACGGGTTTGGGTCAAATCAATTTATACAACATATACAACAAATTTACCAGTGTTTTATGAACCGAACCCCACTCAACTAAACAATTATAATTCTCTCATATCAATTTGCCATAGCAATATTATCAACTTTTGGGCGGATGCGGCACGCCTTTCCGTATTACAATCCGCATATAATTTTCCACAGCCCATATTTTTACTAGGTAGAACATTTTTGGGGGGAGTTACGATCAAATATGTTAATAAAAACTTGTCCCATACATATAAGGTGCACCCTAATATAGATAGATAGATAAATAGCTAAACCCGGTGTGCTTTGCTACCCCCCCCCCCCTCGTCATAAAATAAAATAAAACGTATTTATATATTTACAAACATTTATTTATTTAATTTTAATGGCCCATAATCATAGTCACAAAAAAAGTGTACTTTAATAGTTAAAAAGTTGACTTTTGTTAAAAGTACATTTTACTTTAACTATAGACATGTAAAAGTATACTTTAACCGCTGAAACATACTTTTAATTTAAAACCAGCTGAAGTTGCTTTTAAATAAGTTAACATCACTTTAAAATCAACCAGCTGTTTATGCAAAGAACAAAAAGTGGATGTGTACAAAAATATAAAAAAGTAAAAATATAAACAATTAAACAGTGAATAAGAAATTATAAAAAAGTGTGTGTTTAAAATGCTTGGAATGCAAAATATTCAAAGAGATTTTGCAATTCTCGAA
The DNA here is from genome assembly GCA_916048285.2 of Bellardia pandia. Taxonomy (NCBI): domain Eukaryota; kingdom Metazoa; phylum Arthropoda; class Insecta; order Diptera; family Calliphoridae; genus Bellardia; species Bellardia pandia. The sequence goes on from CAJZHU020000002.1 coordinate 546,033, forward strand.
GATTTGCGAGAAGAAAGGAAACCAAAGCTTTACAGGGAAAGATTCAATCCATTTGAACTTGATGACGATGAGTTTTATTCCAGATACCGTTTAGATAAGATTACTTGTGAATTTTTAATAGAACTATTAGATCTTGAGGAACCAAAGAACAACAGAGGACTACCAATACCATTAAGTTTGCAAGTGTTAACCACATTAAGATTTCTTGGAAGAAATGGTCATCAAAGTGATATTGGTAAGCAATTATATTGAAAATAGTTACAAGTGTTCAAACTTTAAATATTTTATTAAATAATATTTTAGCGGATCTGCATGGCATGTCTCAAACTACTGTGGGAAGAGTAATCAAAAACATTTCTCAAAAAATTGCTTTATTACTACCACATTTCGTAAAATTCCCTACAAATTCTGAATTCGCCGAAGTCAAAAAAAAATTTCATCAGGTGGCTGGGTTCCCAACTGTAATTGGCGCTATTGACTGTACGCACGTCCGTATAAAATGCCCCGCAAAGCAAGTGGGACAAGAAATGGCGGGTCATTTTCTCAACAGGAAAGGCTTTTATTCGTTAAATATTCAGGTAACCTCTTGTGTTAGTGTTATATCTTTCGATATAAATAATTAAATTTACTTATTAGATCGTATGTGATGCAGACTGCAAAATAGTTGACATTGTAGCTAGGTCTAGAGGTTCAAAACATGATGCTAGAATTTGGTCTGAGTGTCAACTTAAAAATAAGTTAGAACTCACCAAAAGTGAACACAAGGGAGTATTATTGGGAGATGGCGGTTACCCTTTGTCACCGATTTTATTGACGCCGATTAGAAATCCGTCTACACCCAAAGAAGAAAGGTGGAATTTTGTGAAAAGTAATTAAAAAGTCAATTGTCATTAATAATTATTTTCTAACAGATACAACAAAAGTCACATCGCAACAAGAAGCAAGATTGAATGTTTAAATGGACAATTAAATTTCGTTCAATATTTGAAAGACTTCGCGTGGACTTGGATACAGCGAAAAATATAATAGTTGCCGTTGCTGTGCTGCATAATATTGCAAAAGAAAGAAATTCTTCTTGTAAGTTAGTAAACTCGAAAGCTACATATTGTCACATAAATCTAAAAATTTACTTCTATGTATAGTATATGTTGGAACATAATTCAGAAGGCTATTCAAAATTTTCTAAAATTCATGAAGTATCGTTCTTCTTCTTCTCTAAAAAATTAAAAAGTGTCAATAAAGCCTTTTTGGATTTTAGATGACAATTTAATGTTTCTTTATTAACCAACACAAAAACTTATATATTTATTAATTCTTACAGTTCTAGATGCATGTCCTGTCTATGTGCCAGAATCACCCTGCTTTAATTCAGACAACAGCCTTTCAAGCCAGACCATTATTTGTGCAAATTCTGGAAATGCGTACAGAACAGGTTTCCTAAACGCTTATTTCTAAGGATGAAAGAAACTCGTTTTTCTTTTTTGACGTTAAAATACTTTGTGCATACCTGAAACAAATTTATTCAAACAAATACACATGTAATTTATACAGAAAAACGTTTTATTTTAACAAAAAGCCAAATTATAATCTACTTACTACTAGTCTACTTATTCTTCAAATGTAGATTTAACAATAAAAACAAAAATTATTAAAATTAAATAAAAATTAAAATTAATTTTTTACTATAATGGTAAACAGTCTTCTTCATTTCAAAAACTTAACTAAAAGATAAAAAAACTAGATTTAACAATAAAAACAAAAATTATTAAAATTAAATAAAAATTAAAATTAATTTTTTACCATAATGGTAAACAGTCTTCTTCATTTCAAAAACTTAACTAAAAGATAAAAAAAACTTTACAAAAACTATTGTGCTTTTCAGAAAAATTTGTTTGTTTTTTTCTGACAAATTTTAAAATTCGATTGTGGGATACGTTGCATTTATATGACGATATGTATGTGTGTACTTACATATCTTTATATTGTTCAACTGATATTTTGTTGGTACTATTTTCTTTGTAGTTTTAAATTATGTAATTCTGCATCGTAAGCTATTTGCTTCTGAAGTCGTTTTAATTCAAGACTGTAGAGTAACTTCTTGTGTTCAATTTCAGCTTCAAGCAGTTGTTTTTGAAGTTTATTTATTTCTTCAGAGTGCAATGTTTCTGCAGCAATTTGGCGTTGTCGTTCTAAAATAACATTGTTTTTCGATGGAGTTTTGGGAAGGCCCCGGAGGCGTTTAATTTTGGAAAAAGGAGAATTCTTTTTGGGTTTAGTGTCATAAATGGATTTTAAAGGAGTAGTGGAGGGCGAGATGTTTTTCTTGCCTTCATCGAGATCATCAAGGCATTGTTGAGAAGTTGAGGGTGATGTATCCAATTCGATTACAACATCTTTGTCGATAATGTTCGGACAATCATCAAACTCACACTCTAAATATTCCGGCATCGTGGTGCAGTTGCTATCTATTAAAATCTCATCTTCTTTAAATTCGTGGAAAATCATACCTTGAACTAGATTGTCCTCTGCGCTTATTTCCGGAATGTCCACACAATTACCAGTCGCAACGGATGCTCTCTTCGTGACGGCATTAGCTTTCCTGGCTTTTACTTTCATTCGCATCCACTGCGATTTGAGTTTTGGAATTTCACGATCATAGCCTGCGGAAGCCATATCAGCCCGGATTGTTTTCCATGTGTTCTTTTTTTTAAGAATCATGGAAGTGTCGTTGCCTTTGTGTTCGACAATATCCAGGTGCAATCTTATACACTCCCGCAAAAATTCCCTTTCTGCAGTAGCCCAATTCGCTTCTCTTTCTCTTTGTTTTTTTTGTTCCTGTAAAGAGTTATCAAAAGATCAACGCCAAAATAGCCTAATTATCATATTAATCTTACCTTTTCCATTTTTCCACCGCAAACACTTTTCTTAAAATTTCCCGCTTAATTTTATTATTTAGCCGATTTGTATTTCTTTTTTTAAATTTTCAATGACAGCTGTTTAAAGCTGCCACTTGCTTATTTTTCTTTACAGTTTGTATGAAATAATTTTCTACATATGAGGTGGCACCCAGTTAAAGTCGGTTCAACTTAAAACAACCTTAAATTTTGACTATAGTTACAAAATAATTTAAAGTAGGTTTTAAGTTTAAAGTTGTTTTTAAAAAGAACCGACTTTAGTGTTTGTCTATGGTTATGGCCCAATGTATTTATTACAATGCTCCTTTTGTCCACTTACATAGCCAAGAATTTATTATTTCGTAAGAATATCCTATTGTGAAAATTTAATGACGATCGGTCTAGTAGTTAAGAATATATTACGATTTTTAATTTTCCTAAAAAGGGGCGTGGTCTCACCCACTTTTCTCCTGGTACGTATTCCAAATTATCCCAATACTATATGTACCACATATCATTGACGAATGTAGGTCAAAAAATGCCCAAAATATGGGGATTTAAATTTTTGGGTTATATAGGCGGTGCCACCCCCGCTTGTACAATTAAAACTTCATATATCCTATTATTCCTTCCAGAGTCACAGTAACATGCTGTGAAAATTTCATCAAAATCGGCTCAGCCGTTTTGGAGTCTATACGTTACATACATACATACATACATACATACATTGAATTTTATATATATAGATATAGATTTTGTTAAATTATTTATTATTTTTTTTTATTGAATCTTCATATATTGAAATGACTATAAGTATTCAAATCTTAATACTAAAAAGAAAATAATAAGCCCAGCCAATGCTAGACAAAAATTTTTATGATACTAAAAAAAATTTCACATCAACTGATCCAGTCATCTGTTTTGCGCTTGAGTTAAAGCAAGGGTATGCCTCCTTCTCAACCGATTGTACGTACTTTGACGCATATTTTGTAAATTTGACTTTTACTAATGGCACGCCTAGATCTATGTGGATTCGAGAATTTTTAACATACCATGGAGCTGCAGTAATTATACGTAGAATTTTATTTTGACCCCTTTGAATTTTTTCAATGTTTGATGGCTTTTTTAACCGTATGCCCCATATAAAGCCCTCTTCCGAAAATCACTTTAACACTCATAAATCGCTTATAAATAAGGGTACCAATCCAAAATTTTACACGGATCATTTACATACATGCCTAAATCAAACTGCTGGATTTTGAGAATATCGGTCCATATTTGACTATATCCCCCACATAAGGTCCACTACCGAAATCAACGTTAATACTAATATATATCTATATATATAGAGGAAAACTTCTCATATAGTAAATTTGAAAAGTTGAATATAAGAAATTTGAAAATGAACAACAATAGACACAAAGAATGCTGACGAAGGCAGGCCAGAAAATGCATTACATTTTGCTAGTGTCTCTTTGTATATTTCTGTATGTTTTTGCATTTACGTTTTCCAACGGAAAGCTATGTAGAACATATAACAGAGGTATACAAAAATAAATTTCAAATTCTTATATTTAACTTTGAAGTAAACCTTCGAATATATAAAATTTTTTTAAAAAAATTTTTTTACAATAAAATAATACTCGCAAGAGGAAAAATTCTCATATAGTAAATTTGAAAAGTTGAATATAAGAAATTTGAAAATTAACACCAATAGACACAAAGAATGCTGACGAAGGCTTTAAGGCAGAATTAGTCTGTACTTTCTGTTTCGTTCCGAATCAGCTGACTTGATTCTGTTAAATAGAAAATGTGTACAAGTCGTTAGTTGTTTTGTTACTTTTCTTGCCGTTGCGGACGAACCTGTTGAAAACAAAAATTTGCTAAGTATTTGTAAGTGACAGCACAAAACAGCTGACATCTGCACAACAAAAAAATGTTTGGTTTATTACAAAAATGTTCAATTTCTTTGAATTTAATTAAGTTTTTGTATAAAAGTTATAAAAATATAAAAAATAAACGATGGATGACGAAAAACTCATTACTTTAGTGGAAAGTAATGACATATTGTACAATAAAAAAAACTTTTATTTGTATTTTTTGATTTATTTTCGCGGTGTGTTGTCTGTTTACCTAAAACAGCTGATACACGTATACGGAAAAACTAACTACAAAAATTTAACAACAGAACGACACGGAAGAGAAAAGCAACAGAAAGTAAAGACTAATGAAGCCTTTAGCAGGCCAGAAAATGCATTACATTTTGCTAGTGTCTCTTTGTATATCTCTCTATGATTTTACATTTATGCTTTCCAACGGAAGGCTAATGTGGAATATAACAGAGGTATACAAAAATAAATTTCAAATTCTTTTATATTTAACTAGAAGTAAATCTTCGAATAAGAAAATTTTTATAAAAAGTTTTTACAAAATAGTACTCGCAAGAGGAAAAATTCTCATTTAGTTAATTTAAAAAGTTGAATATAAGAGGTTTGAAAATTAACACCAATAGACACAAAGAATGCTGACGAAGGCTTTAGCAGGCCAGAAAATGCATTACATTTTGCTAGTGTCTCTTTGTATATTTCTGTATGTTTTTGCATTTACGTTTTCCAACGGAAAGCTATGTAGAACATTTAACAGGGATATACAAAAATAAATTTCAAATTCTTTTATATTTAACTAGAAGTAAATCTTCGAATAAGAAAATTTTTATAAAAAGTTTTTACAATAGTACTCGCAAGAGGAAAAATTCTCATTTAGTTAATTTAAAAAGTTGAATATAAGAGGTTTGAAAATTAACACCAATAGACACAAAGAATGCTGACGAAGGCTTTAGCAGGCCAGAAAATGCATTACATTTTGCTAGTGTCTCTTTGTATATTTCTGTATGTTTTTGCATTTACGTTTTCCAACGGAAAGCTATGTAGAACATTTAACAGGGATATACAAAAATAAATTTCAAATTCTTTTATATTTAACTAGAAGTAAATCTTCGAATAAGAAAATTTTTATAAAAAGTTTTTACAATAGTACTCGCAAGAGGAAAAATTCTCATTTAGTTAATTTAAAAAGTTGAATATAAGAGGTTTGAAAATTAACACCAATAGACACAAAGAATGCTGACGAAGGCTTTAGCAGGCCAGAAAATGCATTACATTTTGCTAGTGTCTCTTTGTATATTTCTGTATGTTTTTGCATTTACGTTTTCCAACGGAAAGCTATGTAGAACATTTAACAGGGATATACAAAAATAAATTTCAAATTCTTTTATATTTAACTAGAAGTAAATCTTCGAATAAGAAAATTTTTATAAAAAATGTAATAATATATTTGAATTAAAAAATCTTTTTAAAAACATGGACTATCTAATTATGAACTAAAGTCTCTTATAGAAAAAGTCGTTCTTTAATTACAACTTAAAAACAGGCAAATCTGGCATGTCTCTATACATAAATGTGTTCCTAAAACAGCTGTATAAACAAAAACATTTCATTGGTATATTTTTGTGTCAACAAACCATTTGATTGCTGTGGACAAAACAACAGATACAAAGTTAAAATTATTTAAAATTTTTTCGCAATTCATCTTTTAAAAACACAAAAAAGCAAAAGAACAATACTATGGACATTTGTATATAGCAATCAATACAAATAAAACGGATGCTGCCTTCTCAATGGAGACCACAAAAGATGCGTTAATATTTCTCACTTTATTGGATAAATAGCAGCCTTAAATTAAGAACTTGTAAGTATATATGTAATTAGTTGTATATTTTGGACTTTAATTTATAATAAATGTCATTAACACCATTCAAGACGCTCAGTTGTTTAAAAATTCTATTGTTAGGACTTCAGAAATATGCATCAACACCTAGGACATAAAATCTAAAATTGGATACAAGGATAATAATTCATAACACAATACATTTGGTAACGAGAGAAATTATACTTACTTAGTTTTCCAGTGGCCTGATAAACGACAAAAAGAAGTTTTAGCTGGCGATACTTTTTACAGCAGTATCTTAAAGTTTACAAGTTTAAGTGTTAGTATAATTTTTAATAACTCACTCTATTGCTCAAATTAAGACACCTGAAGAACGTTTACCACTAGTGCTCGGAAATGTATCTACACAGATTCTTTAAATATCTCATAATAGTTAATTATACAGAATTTGAAATACATGAAGAACGTGTACAACTGGTAAATATCTAATTATTTGTACTTGTTTGCCAATGGACGTCAATTGATATTTTCTGCCGGTCTTAATAGTGAGTTGTCAAATTAAGCAAATTATATAAAGTAATAAGTATAAGCCATTGCTTTACGGATGGAATAAGCAGCTTAAACTGGTGCATATTAACCAAGCAACTATAGCATTTGTCCGCTGGCTAAAAGAATAATTTATGGAATTATCTTTAAAATACCTACTTTTAGTTTGGTTAAAATGTAAAGTATGGACAATGTTTGATCGATTAAGTAAATGATTCTGAGTCTTTTGGTATTTATTATCTCTAGAATTTTTCTGTATGGTAAAAGAAGAACGTGCCCCATTTTTATGGAGGTATCTTAAATCTTGCGATTGTAGTTTGATTACAAAGTTTGCATGAAATGAGGTGATGTATTAAGATCGAATTTAAGTATATTGTTTGAATTCAGTTCTTATTAATTCCTTGCAAAATATAGCCCAGGTGACAAATAACAAGTTATTTAAAAGAATTTACTTAATAAACATGATAAACATATATGGAAACATATAAATTAAATTTTTAACAATTTGTAAAATGGTAGCAATAAACACAAATCATTTGGTATTCGTAATAAATTTCCAACACATATTTTTATATCGCCAAACAGAAATAACTTTTTTATTTAATTGCATCTTCAACGACCCTTTTAAGTCCATTTTATAGTGTATAAATATCTATGAAATTAAGAAGTAAAATTAAGTTAGGACAAATAGAAAATCTTACAAAATATATCTCACTTTATGTTTACAGTTTTGTAATAATAATAATAGTAATAATTGGTACGTTTCTATTGGTCTTCCGATAGGCAATATACAATTCCAATTTCCATAACAAACTGTTTCTTTTATTTCTATCTTTATTTAATGCTTATATGTGGATGTGTTTCTAATCTGCAGAGGATGAGCAATGAACATATACATACATTGAGATTTTGTCTATTCAAATATTTGATATATTTCTTAAAAACACAAAATCGTTTTTAATTGAAAAAATTTTGCTTTCAAAATTCTTCAATTAGAGTTTGGAATTCATTTTAAGTTGCAAAATTTAGAAATTCTTAAGGAAATGATATTTATTGTGCGGAATAATCACATTTAACATTTAAAAATGTGTTAAAAATATGTTTTACAAAATTTATAAAGCTCAATTTATAGGTATTCTTTGAAAATACCTCTTTTTCACATATGTATATCCATATAATTTAATAATTTGCTAATATATCACTTTTAATACAAGAGTGGGTTCTTCTGATAGTGATATGCACTCAAAGCTGCATAAAAGTTTAAATAAATTATAAATTTGTTTTTTTAGAATTTGAAAATTAAACCATGTTTAGAATGTTGAATTATCTATAACTACACAATTGATAATAATTTTAACAATTATGGCAAATGGTTATCTAATGAACAGCTTACCTTGATTAAATGCTATCGCAGGTACATATAAAATTATTGGCAAGAAAAATATCTTAACAAAAAACAAAAGGTTAAAATAATGTATTATTTTCATTAAATGTGTGATCTACCTCATCCATCACAAACATTATAGACGCAATACTCCGCACTGATGAACTGAAGCGTATTTCTAAGTACTGAAGGAAAAAATAACAAAAATATTGTATTAAGTATGCTTTTATTTCATATTCATATTTAATTTTAACTTAATACTAATAATCCAGCTTAATAAATAGCATACGAGTATAGTGTAACGGAACATCGATAACTACGGGAAAATTTTTAATATGAAAATATTAGAAATTTTCCTAATCTAGCGTAAGATATTTTCTAGCTACATACGGTGGTGGCCATATAATTAAAACTAATAACTAGAAATAGTAAAGTAACAAATTATTATTAAGTTTAAAATAAACAAAAATTGGCATTTTAAGGAAAATTAACTTTAACACCAAAAAAACGCAATATCAAATTGGTCACATAATTGGAAACTAAAAAAATATATGTACATATGTATATGCAAAAAACCTTAGTAAGGTTTAATAAAACGGCTTATCCTTTAATATTTTGTTGCATAACTCTTGTTTTTGACAACATTCGCCAGTATTTTTGGTAAACTATTAATTAAACGCTGGTATCTTTGCAGAGATATGTTTTTCTTGGTGCACCAACTAAAACAATTCACCATTATTCCGTGGAATTTTATTCTTTAGGTCTATTTTTACAATTGCCCATAAGTTTTCAATTGGGTTAAGATGAGGACTTTCGGGTGGCTAGTCAAGAACATCAATATTTTGATTCAAAGGCCAACACTTCACTAACCGTGAAGTGTGAAGGTATCTTTGCAGAGATATGTTTTTCTTGGTGCACCAACTAAAACAATTCACCATTATTCCGTGGAATTTTATTCTTTAGGTCTATTTTTACAATTGCCCATAAGTTTTCAATTGGGTTAAGATGAGGACTTTCGGGTGGCTAGTCAAGAACATCAATATTTTGATTCAAAGGCCAACACTTCACTAACCGTGAAGTGTGCTTTGGGTCATTATCATGCTGGAAAATGTATTGGATGGGCATATTCTGAAAGCAATACGGTCCCATTACATTTTCTAAAATGTTTTTATATTGATGTTGATGCATTATTCCCTAAACTCGTGCAATTGGACCCACAACACGCCAAGAAAAGGCTTTATTTGGAGGACGTCTAACATACGATTTTTCATCAGATTGGAACAAGTTAAACTTAGATCCAGAGAACTGTATTCCAGTAACGTGGATCTTTTCTGACCATTTCTCTTGCAAACCGCTTCATGATATTTTTTTTTTAGACATGAGTTTTTTGTGCAATGCGCCCACGAAGTCCTTCTTACTCGTATTGTCTGTGTGGATATTTCTGCATGTTCAATAAATATAGAGATATTTCTAGTATCACGATATTTATTGAACGTGTAGCAGTGCCCTATGACAACAAAGCATTTTTTCTTGTCGGTTTTAAAACCAATTCTAACAATATTGGTTTCTATGACACCCCCTGAATAAGATCTTGCACTATGCGACAGGATAAATGTAATTACATATAACTTTTTACAAACGAATAATCTTCAATTGGTCAGTTGCAGCCTATATCGTTCAGTTCATTTAGTTCAGTTCATTTATACTATATCGTTCAGTTCATTTAGTTCAGTTCATTTAGTTCAGTTCATTTAGTTCAGGTTTATATAGTATGCAACCAGCGTTACCATATATATGTTTTTAAAAACTGCATGATGTAACTAAATGATCTCACTATACTATAGTTGTTTCTTTTCTATCAGTTTTTCTGTATGTTTGTTCTTTTCGTTCACTTGGTCTTTTATTCAATTGACTTTTATTCATTTTGTTCAATATTGGCACTCGAAAATTTTCTAATGTGTGTAGTAATTTATAAAGTGAGTGCAAGAGCCCAGCTGACAGAGTTTCTTTACAAGTTACTTATGTCAAAAGTAATACTTTTTCAAGTGTTTTTGACAGTAGTACATTATTTTACACAAACAAAAATGCCTGTTGATTCTGTATTGTGTTGCCGATTTGCACTCACCTTGTATATTTACACCAGTTGTGTTCAAAAATAATAATGAAGATGTATTGGTGAGAGATTTTGCCTAGCAAACATATTGTCTAACACTTAATATAAGAGGCCATTTAGACGATGCAATTTTGCATGCAATTAATTGCATGCAACTGATGTTTGTTGGCAAACGGGTGAGAGAAGCAAGAGGGGTAGAAAAAGTTGCACGACTTCGTTTGTCATGCAATTTTTTGACATTTCCTTTTACCATTGTTTGTGTTTTACTAATTTTGTTTTATTCTTATTCTGACTTTGAAGTGTGCGTTATAAAAATTAATGCGCAAGAACATTTTCAATTACTTCTTCTGTGTTAAAATCTTCCATTTTTTATATTTTTTAAAATTTTTGTATATTGTATTTATGTAAATGTATGTATATTATTTTATATACATACATTTTTATGTACATATATTTTTTCTATATTATATTTACATATATTTTAAAATTTTGTTTTCTTTGTTGCGAATGAAAAACTAAAGAGGAATGTGTAATTAAACGTCAAAAAGTTGCATGATTTGTTGCACGTAAAATTGCATCGTATAAATGCACAACATTTTACGTAGCAATTTTAAAAGAGAATGGAAAAAATTGCATGCAATTAATTGCATCATCTAAAAGGCCTCTAAGAAAAAAAAAAAAAGAAAGTGTATGCCAGATATAAACACCTAAAAAAAAAAACATCAGGAACCGTATATAACAATTATGAATATTAAAAAATAATTCTAGAACAGTTATTAAAAAAAAACCATAATAAGTCCATCTAAAGCATTTTTTTTATTTTTCGTGTTCAATTGTAATTGAACCGCGTGTGTTTGCTATGCTTCGTCCAACAAGAAGCAACAACAATGTTTAATAAATTTCTGAAAAAAAATGTCAATAACCATCCGCATGTGTTCACATCGCTTGCTCAACGACGACTAAATGAATTTTTAAAAAGAGCATAACAAATGTGTAAATCCACCATGATACAATCAGCTGTTCAGTGAACAACTGAACGAAAAGAACGACCTAGTTCACTTTTTTCAACTGAACTAAAATGAACAATCACTCAAATGAACGATTAAGCCCAAGCCTAATAGCTTTCCGTTGGAAAACGTAAATGCAAAAACATACAGAAATATACAAAGAGACACTAGCAAAATGTAATGCATTTTCTGGCCTGCTAAAGCCTTCGTCAGCATTCTTTGTGTCTATTGGTGTTAATTTTCAAACCTCTTATATTCAACTTTTTAAATTAACTAAATGAGAATTTTTCCTCTTGCGAGTACTATTGTAAAAACTTTTTATAAAAATTTTCTTATTCGAAGATTTACTTCTAGTTAAATATAAAAGAATTTGAAATTTATTTTTGTATATCCCTGTTAAATGTTCTACATAGCTTTCCGTTGGAAAACGTAAATGCAAAAACATACAGAAATATACAAAGAGACACTAGCAAAATGTAATGCATTTTCTGGCCTGCTAAAGCCTTCGTCAGCATTCTTTGTGTCTATTGGTGTTAATTTTCAAACCTCTTATATTCAACTTTTTAAATTAACTAAATGAGAATTTTTCCTCTTGCGAGTACTATTTTGTAAAAACTTTTTATAAAAATTTTCTTATTCGAAGATTTACTTCTAGTTAAATATAAAAGAATTTGAAATTTATTTTTGTATACCTCTGTTATATTCCACATTAGCCTTCCGTTGGAAAGCATAAATGTAAAATCATAGAGAGATATACAAAGAGACACTAGCAAAATGTAATGCATTTTCTGGCCTGCTAAAGCCTTCGTCAGCATTCTTTGTGTCTATTGGTGTTAATTTTCAAATTTCTTATATTCAACTTTTCAAATTTACTATATGAGAATTTTTCCTCTTGCGAGTATTATTTTATTGTAAAAAAATTTTTTTAAAAAAATTTTATATATTCGAAGGTTTACTTCAAAGTTAAATATAAGAATTTGAAATTTATTTTTGTATACCTCTGTTATATGTTCTACATAGCTTTCCGTTGGAAAACGTAAATGCAAAAACATACAGAAATATACAAAGAGACACTAGCAAAATGTAATGCATTTTCTGGCCTGCTAAAGCCTTCGTCAGCATTCTTTGTGTCTATTGTTGTTCATTTTCAAATTTCTTATATTCAACTTTTCAAATTTACTATATGAGAAGTTTTCCTCTATATATATAGATATATATTAGTATTAACGTTGATTTCGGTAGTGGACCTTATGTGGGGGATATAGTCAAATATGGACCGATATTCTCAAAATCCAGCAGTTTGATTTAGGCATGTATGTAAATGATCCGTGTAAAATTTTGGATTGGTACCCTTATTTATAAGCGATTTATGAGTGTTAAAGTGATTTTCGGAAGAGGGCTTTATATGGGGCATACGGTTAAAAAAGCCATCAAACATTGAAAAAATTCAAAGGGGTCAAAATAAAATTCTACGTATAATTACTGCAGCTCCATGGTATGTTAAAAATTCTCGAATCCACAAAGATCTAGGCGTGCCATTAGTAAAAGTCGAATTTACAAAATATGCGTCAAAGTACGTACAATCGGTTGAGAAGGAGGCATACCCTTGCTTTAACTCAAGCGCAAAACAGATGACTGGATCAGTTGATGTGAAATTTTTTTTAGTATCATAAAAATTTTTGTCTAGCATTGGCTGGGCTTATTATTTTCTTTTTAGTATTAAGATTTGAATACTTATAGTCATTTCAATATATGAAGATTCAATAAAAAAAAATAATAAATAATTTAACAAAATCTATATCTATATATATAAAATTCAATGTATGTATGTATGTATGTATGTATGTATGTAACGTATAGACTCCAAAACGGCTGAGCCGATTTTGATGAAATTTTCACAGCATGTTACTGTGACTCTGGAAGGAATAATAGGATATATGAAGTTTTAATTGTACAAGCGGGGGTGGCACCGCCTATATAACCCAAAAATTTAAATCCCCATATTTTGGGCATTTTTTGACCTACATTCGTCAATGATATGTGGTACATATAGTATTGGGATAATTTGGAATACGTACCAGGAGAAAAGTGGGTGAGACCACGCCCCTTTTTAGGAAAATTAAAAATCGTAATATATTCTTAACTACTAGACCGATCGTCATTAAATTTTCACAATAGGATATTCTTACGAAATAATAAATTCTTGGCTATGTAAGTGGACAAAAGGAGCATTGTAATAAATACATTAAAATTAAATAAATAAATGTTTGTAAATATATAAATACGTTTTATTTTATTTTATGACGAGGGGGGGGGGGGTAGCAAAGCACACCGGGTTTAGCTATTTATCTATCTATCTATATTAGGGTGCACCTTATATGTATGGGACAAGTTTTTATTAACATATTTGATCGTAACTCCCCCCAAAAATGTTCTACCTAGTAAAAATATGGGCTGTGGAAAATTATATGCGGATTGTAATACGGAAAGGCGTGCCGCATCCGCCCAAAAGTTGATAATATTGCTATGGCAAATTGATATGAGAGAATTATAATTGTTTAGTTGAGTGGGGTTCGGTTCATAAAACACTGGTAAATTTGTTGTATATGTTGTATAAATTGATTTGACCCAAACCCGTTGTCAAAATAATAATAATGAGAAAACAGTTAAGTCATACTATAAAAATAGGTGTTTTTATTTTAAGAACATCGAGATTTTACCAGCAAATGTAATTTATCGTTTGTGGTCAATTAAATCTGGCGGCTTTTAAAGTTCGGGGAATTCTCAAATAAAAACAAACGCACTTAGATTAAATTAAATTTGTGTTGAATGGTAACGTATGTAAGCGCATATTCAATAAAAAAAAACGTTTTTGTACAAGAAATAAAGCGAGAAAACAATTAAGATTGAATAAATATGAATATAAGACGACAAGAGCAGTTCGGTGCTAAATTGCCTTCAAATGGTCAAGTTTTGCGTGTTTTATTCTACAATATGCGAAAAGTAAAACTAGAGTTGCGGGCTAGTGCTTCCCTTGTAGTGAAAGAGGTAGAAGTTTTATGGAACAAAGCACGAATACCAGTTAGATCTTTTGACAAGTGTGTCTTAAAAGTTGAAGCTTTGTATTTAGAATGGAGAAACTTGCAAACAAGTTCGAAACGCCGGACAGTACTCCAGGAAACACATGAAAAAGAATTTGTAGATAAACTTGATGATTTGTTTGATGTTGCATATGCCGATGCATTGAATATTATAACTCTGGAAGAAGATAAGCTTTTTTTAACAAATCAAAGAAAAAAAAGGAAGACCTGGTGCAATGATAGGTTGTGACTCCAACTTGGCAAAAAAAGAAAAGGAAAAATCCCTTCAGGAGGAGAAAAAACAACGTTTTAAACGAGAAACATACAGTCGTATTGCAAGGTAAATATTGAAGGTGTAGACGATTTCAGTCAAGCCTTCACTTGCAAGTCCTCAGTTTTATTTGTATATAATAATATTTTTACAGTGAGATTAACATTATTCTGCAATATTTTAAAAAAAAATTTATAGATCAATTTGAAACCGTCCAATGGCAGTCTAGTGATGAAGAGACTATTGAAGATTGTGAAGTGGAACAATCTCCAGAGTCACCAAGTGAAGTAGGTCCTAGTACTTCACGAAGAAAACGAGGTAGATATAATTTTATCACTCCAAAGCTTGTGTCAGTATTAGATAGGTGTTAAATAAGTGACCGCGACGCTGTTCGAATTCTTATAGCAACTGCGGAAGCGTTGCAACATAACGTTAGCGATTTAATTATAAATAGCACCTCAATTCGCCGATCCCGTACAAAGTTTCGATTTGATTCAGCCAAAAAAATCCGCGAATCATTTAAAAACAAAGAAATTAAGGCAGTAACTGTTCATTGGGATGGTAAAATGTTGCCATCATTGATGGGTAGGGAACATATTGATCGTCTACCTGTAGTTCTATCTTTTAATGGGACAGAGCAGCTACTCGGAGTCCCAGCAATAACTTCAGCTACGGGAATGCAGCAAGCAACGACTGTCTTTGACTTGCTCAAAGAATGGGATCTTGATGAAAAAGTGGAAGCCCTGTGCTTCGATACCACCGCATCGAACACAGGGACGAATACAAGGCGCATGTGTGCTTTTAGAACAAAACTAAACAAAGATCTTCTGTATTATCCATGTCGTCATCACATATTCGAAATACTTTTGCGGAGTGTCTTTGATGCAAAAATATTAACATCTTCGGGTCCTAATGTCAAAATATTTCATAGATTTAGAAATTCTTGGACTAAAATAGACAAAAGTAATTTTAAGTCTGGAGTTGAAGACTTATGCTTGGTTTTCACTATGTCAGTTTTGTTGTCAAATTGTCCAAATTGTTGGTAATTTCATAACAATTTAGACAATTTGACAACAAAACTGACATAGTGAAAACCAAGCATTAGACGTGAAAAATGTTATTGGGAATACAACGGAGATACAAGAGTTTACATTAAAGAGGTTAGAAGACATGCAACCGAGGGAAGATTACAAAGAGCTAATACAATTGGCAGTCATTTTTCTAGGAGGTTCACTTCCAAATTTTTCATTTCGAATGCCTGGAGCGTTCCACCACGCACGTTGGATGTCCAAAGTTATATATAGTTTCAAAATTTACCTATTTCGGAACCAGTTTATGCTGGCTGAGTGCGAGTTGAATGGAATTAGAGATATATGTGTTTTTTATTATAAAAATATATTTAAAAGTTTGGATCAAAGCTCCCATTGCCGCAGAAGCTCCTAACCAAGATTTTACAGTTTAGTTGATAAAAATTTAAGTCAGCAGTTAATGCGAAAATTCTGCAATCATTTATGGTACCTATCGCCAGAATTAGTAGCGCTTTCATTTTATGATACTCAAATTTCAAACAAATCAAAACGACTCATGGTTACAGCGCTAGTCGACCCAATGAAGATGACAACAAAAAAATTACAATTCTTCCTCATCACATAGAGCAGTACGTTAATAAAAATATTGAAGATTTCATCTCGCAAAAAACTTTAAACTTTTTCAGCCGATATCCGATCCCAACGGATTTTTTTAAAGAAAGATCCTGGAGAATGGGAAAACAATAAATCGTATAAAATCGGCTTGGAAATAGTTGGCAAATTGAAAGTTGTCTATGATACTGCTGAAAGGGCCGTAAAGCTTATGGAAGAATACAATCAAGTTTTGTCGCGTGATGAAGAGGAGAAACAGTTCATAATGCAAATTGTAGCTGATTATAGAAAACAATATCCAAATGCAAACAAATCGGTTTTATTAGGCGTATGAAATGATTTAAAATTTGCTTTTGTATGAATGGTAATAAAAAAGTTAGTGAAAACTTACCGAAATAAATTAAATTTCTTATTCCTTTTTTGTACGTTTTGTGAATTTTGAATATAAAAGATTTTTTACATAGAATTCAGATTCAGAATGTAAAACTATATACCCATAAGATATCTCAAAGTATTAAAGATTTTCATACGAACCACTATTAAAAATACACTGATGGTTATTTAATAGTAATTTAGAAAATTTTGTCATTTTGTGGGCGGATGCGGCACGCCTTCCCCTGATCCAATCTTCCTAAAATTTGACACAACATACTTTTTTCTTACGGAGAACATTTCTAGGGGGAGTTACGGTACAATTTCGCAAGTTGAAAAATAAGGCGCACCCTAATATAGATAGATAGATGTAGATTAAAAGCAATATAATTTAAGGTGAAATGGGGTGAAAAATGGGGATTTGGTAATAAAAAAATGTATGTAGTTAAAAAGTATATAAAACTTTAGGTAAATACATATTACAAAAAAAGTATTTTGTATAGCAAACATTGTTAGTGGTATAAGTAAGTATCTGAATTAAAAAAAGGGGGCGATGAAGTAGGCGTGGTTCATAGTTATATGGCGACGTTAACAGTATTAAGAGCAATATACTACCAAATAAAAAAAATACGTTGGAATGAACAAAATTTGTATAGAGAACAAAAAGTATAAAACTTTCAAAATTTGGCGTGAAAAGGGGCATGGCTTAAGAAATCTTTATTTTTACCTCGCCTGGAGTATATAATGTGTATACAATTTGAAGTAAATCTGTTAAAAACTATATGGGAGCAATTACATAATTTTTAAAAAGTGGGCGTAAAAATGGGCGTGGTAAAAAAAAGTAACCTATTAATCATACCAGAGTCCCAGTTAAATACTGTGAAAATTTCAAAAATGTCGGTCCAGAGGTTTGGTCTCCAATTACAATATTTTAAAAAAGTGGGCGTAAAAGGGGGCGTGGTAAAAAAAAGTACCCTATTATTCCTTCCAGAGTCACAGTAACATGCTGTGAAAATTTCATCAAAATCGGCTCAGCCGTTTTGGAGTCTATACGTTACATACATACATACATACATACATACATACATACATTGAATTTTATATATATAGATAGATTAAAAGCAATATAATTTAAGGTGAAATGGGGCGAAAAATGGGGATTTAGTAATAAAAAAATGTATGTAGTTAAAAAGTATATACAACTTTAGGTAAATACATATTACAAAAAAAGTATTTTGTATAGCAAACATTGTTAGTGGTATAAGTAAGTATCTGAATTAAAAAAAGGGGGCGATGAAGTAGGCGTGGTGCATAGTTATATGGCGACGTTAACAGTATTAAGAGCAATATACTACGAAATAAAAAAAATACGTTGGAATGAACAAATTTGTATAGAGAACAAAAAGTATAAAACTTTCAAAAATTTGGCGTGAAAAGGGGCATGGCTTAAGAAATCTTTATTTTTACCTCGCCTGGAGTATATAATGTGTATACAATTTGAAGTAAATCTGTTAAAAACTATATGGGAGCAATTACATAATTTTTAAAAAGTGGGCGTAAAAATGGGCGTGGTAAAAAAAAGTAACCTATTAATCATACCAGAGTCCCAGTTAAATGCTGTGAAAATTTCAAAAATGTCGGTCCAGAGGTTTGGTCTCCAATTACAATATTTTAAAAAAGTGGGCGTAAAAGGGGGCGTGGTAAAAAAAAAGTACCCTATTATTCCTTCCAGAGTCACAGTAACATGCTGTGAAAATTTCATCAAAATCGGCTCAGCCGTTTTGGAGTCTATACGTTACATACATACATACATTGAATTTTATATATATAGATAGATTAAAAGCAATATAATTTAAGGTGAAATGGGGCGAAAAATGGGGATTTGGTAATAAAACAATGTATGTAGTTAAAAAGTATATAAAACTTTAGGTAAATACATATTACAAAAAAAGTATTTTGTATAGCAAACATTGTTAGTGGTATACGTAAGTATCTGAATTAAAAAAG